>NRDT01000058.1:0-53539 GCA_004124955.1 Starmerella riodocensis
ATCTCCAAAGCTCTCATTTCTTGCTGTAAGTTTTCCAATACTAGGCGAGCCCGCTCGGTCGTTGTGATGCGAACCTCCTTGGCCGCCTCGCCAGCCAGATCCAGCAGATCTTCCCCATCGATCTCGTGGGCGACGGGAAGTTCCACTTCACGATCTGTGGGCTCATGCTGCCGTCCGTGTTCGCCATCAACCACTACGACCCGACGCACACGGGCGCCGCGCTCGGGTTCGTGGCCCAGATGGTCGCGTGCCTCAGCCGGTACCTGGACATCGCGCTGCCGTACCCCATCGTGGCCTACGGGTCGCAGTCGTACGTCATCGACGACATCACGCGAATCAAGTACGGGTCCAATAAATTCCCGCTGTGGACGCACGGCGCGCTCCTCTACCGCGTCGAGTACGCCTTGTACCTCCTGCACAAGGACATCGAGCAGATCCTCGTGGCGCTCGATCTCGCCGTCGCAGACCTCAAGCAGACGCTGGCGAATCTGAAAAACATCCTCCTGGTTCTCTCGTCGCAGTACACGAGCCCATAGTGACCGAACGCTGGCTGGAAAAGAGGCCAAGGCCTCACTGGGCACTGCCCGCCCAAATCTAGGCGCGCGTGATCCGGCGCGCGCGATCGAATGCATCAACACCCTCACCAACCTAACGACAGCCCTGCCGCGAGCTCCCTGCGCCGCCCATCCTAGAGCCGAGGAGTCTGCTCGCAAGACTGGCTCGCAAGTCTGGCTCGCAAGTCTGGCTCGCAAGACTGGCTCGCGAGACTGCGTGTTCAGGACCGTCTTTCATCGTGACTATTTATTGCGAGTGTGACCACCCGCCACCGCTACTAAAACTACTGTAACACTATCCGCGAGCGGGCCCGAGGGCCCGCCCGCGTCTCAATTCTCTCGCCACTGGTGGCCGCAGGTCACGCACTTGTAGAACGTGGTCATGGGCTCGTCTGCGCTGCGGATCTGCAGCTGGTAGAAGTACGCGTGGTCCCCGTCGCAGCTGTCGACGGGACAGAGCACGGCCGTCTGGTCCACGTTGTCCCACGAGCCTTTGCCGCCCAGCATGTCGTCGACCTGCTTCCGCTCGAGATGCTGGCGGTCGTAGACCTGCGAGTTCGCCCCGATGGGGAATATGTAGGGGCAGGTGCTGCACTCGAACCGGTTGCCGTTCGGGCTCTTGGCGATGCGCAGCATGTTCGTGCATGACGGGCAGAAGGTGATCATGGCAGCGTGGATTCTGCCCCGCCCGTCGCGCCAACCCGAGGACTGCTTCCGCCTGGCTTCGTGAGTAACGGCGAGAAAGCGCCCAATTTTCCGCTCCGAGGACGACCTACCCTGGACCCTCAGACTCGCCCTCGACGTCGTCCCCCCTACGGCGTGTTGATCATCCTGGGAAGGACCCGACCCGAAAGCAGCACCGTGCGGGCGCAGTGTAAATCTAATTAATCAGGCAGGCGGGGCCGGTACTGGCGTTTGGTATATGCGCGAGTAGATGAGGTCGCTTTTCACCGATGGCTTCGAGGGGTACTTTGACCAGCACAAGCAGCGCGAGAAGATCAGCACGACCCCCTTCACGCGGGCGCCCCAGCTCGACAGCTCCGACTACGTCCAGCTGATCTCGAACATCCACGAGATCGAGGGCTACGCCGCCATCCAGAGCTCCCGCGCCGAGCTGCACCGCCAGTTCTACAACCAGTGGATGATGGAGCTGGAGCAGGGGTTCAGCGTGCTGCTCTACGGCGTGGGGTCCAAGCTCGCGCTGGTCGAGGACTTCGTCTCGGCGTGGGACGCCGACATCCCGGTCCTCGGCGTGAACGGCTACAACCCCGCCACGAACTTCAAGGACCTCCTCAACACCTGCGTGTCCACGATGGTGGACGCGAAGGTGTCTGACCAGTGGCTCAAACAGCCCTCGGAGAGGTTGCTCTCGTTTCTGGAGCACCTGGAACAGACAAAGACGCACATGGGTATCGTCATAAACAGCATCGACGGCGTGGCGTTCCGCAACACGAAGACGCAGGCGTACCTGGCGCGCCTCATCGAGAGCCCCTACATCAGCCTGCTGGCGACCGTCGACCACATCAATGCGCCGCTCCTCTGGTCGGAGGAGCTCGCGGACCGGTTCCGGTTCGTGTGGCACCACACGCCCACGTTCGCCCCGTTCGTCGTCGAGACCTCCTACATGGACATCCTGAGTCTCGGCCAGAGCCGCGCCAGCGTGGGCGTGGGCGCGGTCAAGACGGTGCTCGAGTCGCTCACGGCGAACGCGCGGGGGCTCTACCAGCTCCTGGTGACCTTCCAGTACGAGAAGATGGTGGACCAGGGGATCTCCGACCCGAACACCATGGGCGTGCCCCAGTACGGCATCGAGATGGGCGAGTTCTTCAAGCTGTGTGTGCGCAAGTTCGTCGTGTCGAGCAACGTCAACTTCAAGGTCATGCTGACCGAGTTCAAGGAACACAAAATGGCGGAGGTCGTCCGCAACAAAAGCGGCGAGGAGATCCTCTTCGTGCCGTACAGTCTCGACGATCTCGAGCAGATCATCGGCGACATGAGCGAGTGACGCGTACATATACAAATAGTTGTGTAATTAAGAGCGCGCCTGCAGCGCAAGCGCGCGCTTTGACGCTACGCTATCGCTTCCGCTGGGGCCGGCCGTCCAGGGGATCTGGCCGCTTCAGATGCTTTTTGTGGGCCTTGCCAGAGGCGGGCTTCTCGCTGTCGGCCTGCGCAAGGCTCGAGATCAGTTGCGCGGCCCCCTCGAACTCTTGAGCCAGGTCCCAGACCTTCACCGCACCGTCCTCCCCTCCTGTGAAGCAGGAGAAGCCCGGCTGCCAGATGTCGAAGCAGCGCACCAACTCCTCTCCGTGACCACCCTCGAGCTCGAGCCCCTTTTGTGGAGCGCCGTCAACAATGGGCACCAAGCGCGCCCACTGCTCGTCGTTGGACCCCACCAGGAAGTGCTGCTTCTGGTAGTCGGCAACGTACTGGCAGCCCCAGAGTTCTCGCACGTCGCCATAGTCGACGGAGCCGGACAGCCCCGTGTCGCTTTCGTCGCTGGCCGCGAGATCTATGGGATAGACGGTGAGCGTCTCCATGTGGCTGAGCGCGAACAGGCGGTCCTGCGTGGGCTTGTCGTCCAGCCGCAGTCTCTTGATTGCCTCGTGCGAGTCCGTGAAGAACCCCGTGCGATGAATGGAGGCCTGGTGATTGTAGGCCTCGAGCACAGCATCGTCCTCGTTTTCGATCGAGATGTCGAACAGATTCACGATCCCATCCGTGGAACCGCTCACCAGTCTGTTCTTGACCGTCGGGTGAAACTGCAGGTCGGTCACGTCGTCATTGTGGCTATCTGTGTACTTCACCAGGGGCTTGGTCGCCCTGATCTGACGTGCGTCGTATACGCGGATCTCGGCATCGGGCTTCGCCTCGGAACCAACTGCAATCTGGCCAAACTCCGAGACGCCCAGCGCCGTTACGCTCAGACCAGTCTCGTAGACCGCCGCAGCCTGGGGCTTCGTGCGGAAGTCCTGAAAGGACAGCTTTCCGTCCGCGCTGCAACTAACGACCGTTAATGGGGTCGAAGGAAGCGCCGCAAGGCCCGCCAAGGCCAGGCCGGAGGGCGCTTGCTTGACTGTCACGTTCTTTGCTGAGTGCTGGCTCAAGTCCTTGATAGACACGCTCTTTATAGATCCATCTGTGAGAGCTACCGCGACGCTGTCCGACAACGCGACAATGTGCGAGACATACTCTTGGTCGCTGAGCTTGCAAGTGTGCGCCGCCGACACCATGAAGCGGACTTGCTGTTATTATCGATGGCCCGCCAGACCTGACCGAGCTACCGAACAAGACAGAATAGAATATTTCACCCGCTTCTCGATCGCCTGCAGGACGCCGCCGCTTTGAGAATCTGCCCCAGCCCAGAGATGCTGAACCGTCTGCCGGGGACATCCTGCTACACAAACCTGCCAGCTCACTTGTCCTTTCTAGTCCACAATTTAAACGACGTTCTCAATAAAGCATTGAACGTAGATTTCAGTCAATTGCTCACTAACGTTTACAACAGACAGGATATTTCAGGCCACAGTGCATGCAAGCATGGCCGCTGCCACTTGCCTGACCCTGCTCCTTTTCCGTGAAGTCCTTTAGCGGTTTGTGGTAACCCGCGATCTTGTCGCCTTGTTTTTGGTATCCCACAAGATTCCGTAGCGCGCCAGGGCCATTTGAGAACCAATGAGCTCTGCCGTCAATAAATCGCAGAAGCGGTTTATGCCCAAGGTGTCCTCCCGCGGGCCCAGCGGAAGGGCACCTGCGCGGCGACTGTCAACTTTGCGCACAAGCTTTAGCGTCAACAAGAATACGGATCACGCTGCTTCTTCGCGGAAAGTGTTCACCAGCGAGCCCGAAACTCCGGACCGGTCGCGAGATGGTGCCGCATTGTCAAGCTCCCGGGCGCAAATGCTTGGCCTGACTCCGGAAAGCCTGCAGAGCGCACCCGAGACCGCAGTAGAGGAAGACAGTGGGCCATCACTCCAGGCAGGCCCTCAGGGACTGCGCGATCAGCAGCCAATTGCGCCCAAAACGGCGCGCAGCTCTTCAAGTCAACTGCCGCGTCTGCCCAAACCAGCCTCGAACTCGCGGGTCGGCCAGCAGCAGCTGGAACAGCCCGCATCTGCGCCTCGCATGGCACCGAAACCTGCAGCCGCAGCGGTCCCCATAAGGCCTAAAGGAGGCCTCCTCGTGACTGAAGAAGTAGAAATTACTCCAGAGAATCCGGTCCACACCGCAGCGGAGCAGAAACCAGAAGCGCCCCCGGGCTGCGAGGTTATCTGGCCTGAGGACCTGCCCGAACTGCGTGCGAGCGAGCGCAAACGGAAGATCGCACTGGAGAAAGAGTTCGTTGCACTGATGCGCACCCTGTATGCGGAACGAGAGAAAACGCGCATCGAGGAAAACTCGGACGAGATCATAGAGGACAGCCAGCTCGAGGCCATGGCCCACGAGGCTGCTATGCGCGCTACCTACCACCAGCTCAAACAAGCCGTTGGAAACGAAGCCAAGGCCCACCGGAACAACCAACCTGAAGGCGACAAGGAGCACGACTCCAAGACGGTGCTCGATGTGAATAAGTTCACCATGGCATCGCTGTGTAGAGACATCCCTGTCGGCGATCGCAACGAGAATTACGACGATTATGAGCTGGCGCGCATTAATCGACGCAGAGATACCGTGCGCGTGTTCCGGGCAAAGATGTGGAGCCGCAACATGTACGAGCCGCGGGAAGAAGAAAGAAACGCTCTCAAGGAGGCGTTCAAAAAGTACCAAGAAGAGCGCAAGGAGCGGAGTGGTAAACTGCGCAGCGAACAGAAGGAGAAGTTCACCGCGATAGACGATGCCACGACGGACTCTGCGGCTGGAAGCCACCCGCAGGCCTCCATTGAGATCAGCGCCAATGGTGATATATCCTTGGTCGGTACTCAGTTCGACCGGCACAAGAACAATCGCGCGCAGAAGGATGGCGCCCCAGGCGCAAAAACAGAGGTTGACCGGACTGAGCAGGTCATCAACAGCTACAGCTTCAGCACTCGCGAGCGGCCAGACCGATGGACACCTGACGAGACCGCGAAGTTTTACGAGGCCATCTCGGCCTTGGGCACGGATTTTAACCTCATAGCGCACCTCTTCCCCATGCGCAGTCGCAACCAGATAAAGACCAAGTTCAAGTACGAGGAGAAACGCAACCCCACAAAGCTCCAGATGTACATGGTTTCGAAGCGCAAGTTCAACCTCGATAGTTACGCGCAAGTCAGTAACGTTCCCATCGAGGAGGTCGACTCAATCGAGGGCGAGCTCGAGAAGGTGCGGCGCGAGCACGCTGAGCAGATGAAACTCGAAGAGGCCTCACGATTGCGAGCCAAGGAAGAGGACCAGAAGTCCACTACTTCGAAGCGGTCGCGCTCCTCAGATGCTCATGCGAAGAACCCGAAGCGTGAGCGAGTAGAATGAGATCCTCTTCAGTGCCCGGCGAACGCTTGCGCTCATGATTTTGTATTTATTTTTAGACCCTGTGTTTTTTTTTTTTTTCATTCTTTCCCCGGAGAGAGAAAACTAACACTACTCACAGACATACTTATTTATTATCGACTGACTTAAATACTTGGCCGCACAACGAACCAGTACTCAGGATCGGCTCTCAGTTTGTCAATAAGGGGCTGGAGGTGTTCATTCGACGCGCCAGTATGCGAAAGAGTCTCCTTGATGTCGTCCTGCGGGGTTTCCTTGACGAGATTGAATTTGTGTTCGCAATTGCTCGAGGGGCCTTCCCCAGGAGACGCCGGAGGAGACGGTAGTGATGAGTGGGCGGAACTCAGCGAGCCGAAACCAGCGCCCTTTCCTGATGGCTCTCCCGCTTCAACCTCGGTTTGCGAGGGTGTGGCTTTACCTTTCACTTCAGACTTATCTTGAGAGCCCCCCGATATCATCACACTGAGTTTCGTCGTGCCCGTCATCGGCGTGTTTACTTCCGGCGTTGCCACCCTTCGTCTCATTCAACACCATCATGGCGCTATGCCGAAGGGCATCGTCGTCACTATCAGACGCACTTTTGGAACCTGCGGATGAGTGCTCGAGCTTCCCGAGCCGCCTCTCTTTGCGCTGCTGAGCGATGGCGCGATCTCGGAAGCGGAGCGTGTTCGGTTTCTTTGCTATGATGGGTAGCAGCTGGTCGGGCCGTGAGTACGCATGTATGAAACTCGTAACTCGTTTTGACCGAGATTCGTTGCCGGGCGATGCCCTTTTGGTTGTCTTATCGCTAGCCGTTGCGCTGACGGCCTCAGGTGTGAGAGATTTCGCTAAGGTCACGCCAGAAAGCGAGCGGACCAAAGAGACATTGACCAGATCGCAGAGGCGAGAAATCTCGGGGAACGATGCGTGTCGCGAGAAGAAATACCATGGGAACAACGGGTAGTAAGTTTGGGTGCGCGGACACAAAAAATACCTCTGATCTGGGCCCCTACAAACACGCTTATCTTCCTCGAACGGAGCCATAAGGCCTGGAGGTACTGTAGATGAGTGATGCTGCGCGTTTTGAAGGACTACAGTCTCCAGAGCCGGCTGGTTGCAAGGCCTCAAATACGCCATTGGGGAGTAGGGCTCCCGCATGGGGCAGGTTTTATTGCGCTGGCAGAAGTGCACGCGAGTTGACTCGTTTGGCGAGCAGCTGCCCGCTCCCTGATCGCCGTTCGCAAAGGTAAGCGTGCATAGTTTCAGGAGCTGGCGGGCGATGGGCGAGGAGTCTGCTGCGCAGTGATACAGATGGTAGAAGTAGCTGTCCATATGAATTCGCGTTTCGAGCAGCTGAGCCAGCGATATCAGGAACTCCTCGTGCCCCGTCACGCATTCCGTGATGCAAAAGTGGACCTCCTTCGGGTAAGTTTTCACGAGCTCCAGCAACGCATGTATGCTCGCAGATGTCTCACCGTAATCCTTGTAGGGATCTGGATGTGAAGCAAAGGTGTCATCCACATACATCTTCAGGTCCTGGGTACCGCCGTGATCTCGCATGAACGGAAAAAGCACCGGATTGTGCGACAAAGCACTGAGGTGCCGTCTTTCGCAGCGGAAGTCTCCAGTATAGAGTAGCGCGTCTCCGTTTCTTCCCTGGATCAAGAACATCACCGCTCCGGGACAATGGTTAGCATCGATAAGAGTCACTTTGACAGACTTTCCTCTGCGCAGCTCGAAGTCGTAGGGTCGGCCCATCTCCAGGGCCTTGACAAGTTCTTTGCCGCAAGCCTCTTGCCGAAGGTGGTGGTATTTCAGATCGCCAGCGCCAGCACTGGGGCGGTAGTTGAAAAGGAGCGCTCTAGTGGCCGCAGAGCAGTACACCACAGGACCAAAGTAAGACTTTCGTGAGAGCCCCGCCGTGTGGTCCTCGTGCATGTGTGTAAGGAGGCAGAGCTCGGGAGCCGGCTCGGCGGGCTTGACTCGAAAATTATCGACACGAATTGTAGGAAATTCAATGAGCGTACTCATCTAGCTCCAGCCAATGCAAGCTCAGAGACGCGCTTCTCAATGCCATCAAAACGAGTGGATCAGGCGAGTGACTCGTATGAGTGACTCGTATGAGTGACTCGTATGACTGATTCGTCGAGAAGCTAGTCAATGTGGCGGCTATGAGCAAGTGGCTAGCTCTCGCGCAAGAGACTCTCGTCAATGGAAGAGCTGAAGACGCTCTGGCGTGCTTTTGTTTTTCTGACCGCCTCGCCTCGCGCGCGTTCACCTCTAATTTAACTCCTTGCCCTGATGCACAGCCGAAAGCTTTGGCTTGTATTGTCGCGATGATGATTCAGCCGCTAGTTCGCCAGGCCTAGTCAGAGAGATACCCTCCAGGCCCTTGTGGTCATTGCCTGGTGAACAACGGGGACGCAAGCCGAAACCGCCAAAGATGCTGGTACTTGTCGCCGGCGATGCCCACATCCCGGACCGCGCGACATCCATTCCTGCGCCAATTGAAAAGGTTCTGCGGCCGGGGAAGATAGACCAGGTGGTCCTAGTGGGCAATGTGACCGACCCTTCCGTTCTGCAGTACTTCAAGAGGCTGACCCCGACGTCGTCCATTATCTCCGTTTTGGGGGATGCAGAGCTCCCAGAACCCAAAAGCCAAACGACATGTGTGTTCACAGCGGGGCAGTTTCGAATTGGCGTAGTATCGAGCTTTCTCATTGTGCCCAGCGAGGACATTGACGTCATCACAGCTTTGGCGAGAAAACTAGACGTTGACATTCTGCTGTGGGGCGGAAGCCACCGCCAGGAAACGCAGAATTGGGCCGGCCACTATTCCATTAACCCGGGCTCGATTACCGGCGCTATATCGGATCTGGACAGCGAGCGAACAAAGCCGAACCCGGGCTTCTGTTTGTTGGAGGTGTTGAACGACTCGTGCACCATATTTATGTACCAGTTGGACGGCGACAATCTCGTAGTCGAAAAGGCGCAGCTGCCTTACATCGACCGCTCACCCGTCAAGTCCTCCTCTTCGACCCAGGCCTAGGCGGAGGGTGGGGGGACATGCAGATGGCAGCGTAGCTCGACTGCCAAAGCCCGCCCCGGTGCGATTAGCCCTTACCCTTGAAGGTATTTGAAGCTCGCGACGTTCAAATTCTCTTAAACTCCTTACAGACTACTTTGCTGGGCCGCTCGCCCATGTAGCCCCAGTCTGGGAAAGGCGATTGCACGTTCGGGAGGAGATCACGACAACCAGTAAGTATTATGATGACATGAGTGCATTTGGCTCGAGACACGGGCTTGGCGGCTTTGTGTCGGTGTGGAAAAACTCAAGCTACCTTACTTTTTTTTGTCTGACAGCTACTAACACCTCTCTAAGGCATCAGCGGCAGCTTTGTTATTATTATTGTTATATACACGAGGAGACTATACACGAGCGAAAGTACAAAACCCAAAGAAGCACTGGTTCAGAGAGCCTCATCCCTGTCAGACATGCAGGCCGACAGTGCTAGCAGCTCTTCCAGCTTGCGGCCCCACGGGTTGGAATTCTCTGGTAGCTTCCCATGCTCCCAAACGATCAGCCGGTTGAAAGGTCTGCCTCGCACCGCCAGCTTTGGGGTGGGGGCCGCCGCAGCCTCGGTGTCGGATATCTCTTCATACTCGTCGTAGTCTTGCGTCGCTTGATCCGGCTCCTCAAGCTCGAGTGTGTATCCGCAGAAGCCTAGCTTGTCCAAGTCCAGGGCCAGCCCACGCAAAGGGCGGCCTCGTAGCCGCGCTGTGAGCTCTGGCGAATCGACAATCTCAAGTTTCGACTTGTCGACCTGTCCCTTAAAATCGATCGCACACGGAAGAATGTGGCAATCGCAACAGTCTTCCACAAGTGGCACCTCGAGCGTCGCGCGCGCGTACATGAAGGAAACGCGTAGTGCGTTGCACGCTTTAGGGTGGTGGTGGGCGCGTCTCACAGCTGGCCTTCCCAAACCGAGCTAGCGGGGAGCCAGGGTTGGTGGCAGTCGCCGGTTGAACAACGCTAAAGGCACGGCGACGTCCAGTATTGGCGTTCTATTGTGTAGTCAGTCTAAGTGCTCAAAACCTGAAGGCTGCTGGAATGTCTGCATTCCGCAGGAGCTGGAAGGTATGGATGTTGGCAAGAGGGGGTAGTTACTGATGCGTGAAACGTTTTTATGGCGTATATAACAATGTTGTGTGTGCTCGCGGGGATATGAGCTGATGCAATGCGATAAAAAATAAATAGAGAGTAATCGGGCAGCTACTCGCAGCCACGATTGCGGCTGCCTTTTCCGTGTTCTACGCTGCGCCTCGCAGCCGTGGCACCTGGATAGAGCTCGATCGGGCTCGCGGAGCTCCTGCCAACTTGCTTGACGCACCTTGGCGGCTTCGTGCGCACGGCGTTTCCTCCACCGACGACGACGTGTCTGAACCTGGCGAAAGACGTGGACTCAGACCCAGAGACGACAATGCTCCATTGAGGCGTGGCGTGGAGCTACATACTCGCCTGGGCTCCTGGCCAAGCAAACGGGGTGTGGTGGCGAAACTCCTGCGAGTTCGCGGCGTTTCCACGAGCGTAGGTCGAGAGATCTTGCTTCGCAGATTATTAGTGCCTGGCAGTTGCTCTCTGAGGGGCATGCTAGGCATCCTACGAACCTCTTTGACTTTTCGCCTCTCGACCACCGTTGGCTGCTGCAGGCGCGTCCTTGCCGCAGAAGTCTTCCGTGTGGCTGCAGTGTCGGTCGCAACCGGGGGGCGATTTGCGTCGAGTCCCGCGTGAGGCTTGGATGCGGCCCCCGCTCGAGGTATATCCATGAAGTATGGGTCTTTCGAGATTTTTCTCGCGGACCGCTCCTTGGACAGCGTTTCGATGCGCTCGAAGTATTTTGATGGCGACTCGCCAGTATTCTCTTTACTTCTTCCCCAGTCCTCGGTCCGCAGTTCAAGTTCTCTCAGCGAGACCACCCTTGGTTTTGGTGCCTGTAGATGCTGGCGACAGCGCATCCCGCGTAGTATATTGAGTCGCGGTCGAAGAGGACTCTCGGTTTCCAACACGAGATCAGAGCTTCGTGCCGCCGTCGTCCGAGCAGCAAGTGCCCTGACCTCCTGGACTTTCGATCTTCCTCGTTCTGATATTCTCTGTGCCATAGCTTGGAGCTCGGAGACCGCGCTGGGGAAATAGCTGGATGCGCTTGTGGTAAATGCTTCGACTTGAGTGGGCAGGCTTGTGTCAATGCAGAAGACGAGGGGGTCTACATCAATCTCACCAAAACCCGCCTTGTTCAGATACAGCTCGATGTCCCGCAGTATAGTATACCTGAGCTCTGCGTACTGCAAAGCTGCGCTGATCAGGCGGGAGATGCGGGCCGCCAAGTCGTACACGTTATTCGCCAATGTTGCCAGCTTCGTGGCAATGGGCAGCTCGGTGGCGCCCCTGCGCAGTAACGCCTGGCGGCAGAGATCGTAAGCAATCTCTGTGCCCGGAAGCACTTCGTCGAGAAGCGGCTTCCGATGCTCGTAGAACAGATCGATCTCTTGGGTCGCTGCGATCGCTTTCAATCTGGCGTGCAAAGCATTGAAGGTCACTAGCAGCGAACGCACCGTGGCCAGATCAGTTATTCCCCCGGCCTTAGGCCACTGCGACCGAGTCAAGGGCAGTCCTGGAATCTGGTCAGGGAGCGCCTCAAGGCGCAGCTGTAAAATCGCCTGTAAGTGGTCATTGAAGGTTGCGGCGCGCCTTGGCCTCTGCATTGGACGCTACGCTGGAGGGCAGAGCCTGGCAAAACGATGTATCTGTCCGACGATAGAGCAAGCGTCGTGGTGTCCCGTCTCCCCTCCGATTTACATTGCATGCTGTGCCTACCTTAAGACCGATCCGCATGGTGTACGAGGGTAAGGGCGTGACGCATATCTGTAAACATCTGTTCCCAAAACCGAATGATGTAAATAAACCGCCTTGCCGTTAGGCTTCCGGCCGGGACAGCCTAGTCCACCTGCGAAATCTTCATGCCTGAGTGGATCTTGTTCAAGGTGGAGAAGAGCTTTCAATACATAACAAAACTTCCAGCTTTCTGTTTTTCTTTTTCTTGATCTTTTAAACTCTTTTTTTTAATTCAAGATTGGCCCCAATCTATATGTAAAGCGTCGTCATCACTCGACGTGAGTCTATGTACAGCGGGACGTTGCAGGCGGCCATGATCCTACCAGGTCGTCACCTCAGACTCTCCAAACAGGGAGTTTCCGGCACTCCCGATAGGTTTTTTGTCGACACCATCCATGATGTCCGGGAGGTGTTCGCAGAGGAAGTCCAGCACGTAGGTGTTTATGAGGCCGAACTCTAGCAGGAAGGCGTCGTGCCCCTCGGGGCTTTGGATCTCCTTCAGAACCGACCCGCGGATACTTTTGTGGATCTCGACCTGCTCGTCGAACGTAAATAGTGCGTCAGAGTAGATGCCTACAATCATGACAGGCTGCTCGATCAGAGCCAGTGCCTCGCCGACACTGCTGGTGCGGCCCCGGCTAACGTCGTGCGTGTCCAGCTTTCGTGTGATTGCGACGTAGCAGTTGGCATCAAATCTGCTGGTGAACTTCTGCGCCTGGTATCGGAGGTAGCTCTGCGCAGTGAAGTACGTCTGGGCAGACTTCTGACGGAAGGGTGTGTCGCTGGAGTTGCTTGATCTGCGGAGGCTCCCGTGGTTATGGATCGCCCAGTTCTCCTCACTCGGGCTGAGCTGAGTTTGGTCCACTACATCGGATCCCTTGTGCTTGGCCGGGTCCGGAAGCTGGCGGCCAAACTTCTGGTCGAAGGAGTTTCTGCTTCGGTAGGTGAGCAGCGCCGACATCCTGGCTGCGCCCAGGCCGGCCACGGGCGGGTCGTCAGCTGGATAATAGCCGTCGCGGTATTTCGGATCACAGTATATGGCCTGGCGCTGCGCCTCTCCCCACGAGATCCCCCACGCGGAGTGGTAGGCCGAGGTTGCCAGCAGAACGCCGCACTTCACAAAGTCGCGGCCAAAAAACAGATACTCCTGGGCCAGCATGCCCCCCATGGAGCCACCAATGACCACGGCGACCTGCTTGACGTTCAGATGCTCGAGCAGCCTGCGCTGCAGCGCAGCATCATCCTTGACGGTTGTCAAAGGGAACTCGGGCCCCCACTGCTTCCCTGTCTTCGGGTCGATTGTCACCGGAGACGCGGACCCGTAGGGGGAGCCGAGCGCGTTGGCACACACAATGAAAAAGCGCTCTGGATCGAGAGCCCTGCCCTCCCCGAGCAGGGCCCCCCACCAGTCGGCGACGTCTGCGCTGCCAGAGAGGGCGTGGCACACGACCATGCAGTTGTCGCCTGCGGCATTGAGCTTTCCCCACGTTCGGTACGCAATTGGAATTTCCGTCAGAGTGTCGCCGCACTCCAGCTCGAAGCTGTCAAGCACGAAGATCTGCTGGTCCTTGATCAGCTTTGCATACGGATTCTGCGCATTCAGATCCGCCATTTTGAGGATCTGCTGCCCAGATTCACTCCGTCTAGCGCGAGGGGAGGCTGTGATCAAATGGTAAAGGCCCGCCGGCTCTAACGCAGTAACACACCATTACATGTGAGCTAATCTGGGTCCGGGTTAGCCCCACCGAGTTTCTGCGGAAGAGCGACCGCTATCGGTCAGGGCACGCTTTCCTATGCGGCTCACTGGCGTTGGGAAGAAGAGGCTAGGCGGCCTGGAAGTGAGACTGAGAGCCCCCTATCGTAAAAGCGAGCCAGCCTGCAATATTGCGATTATAGTAATATCTAGATATAACAAATGCGGCGCGCCAAGAAAAAAATTGGGCTGTTCTAACCAACGCGCGCTCATCATCATGAAGGATTGGTCCATAAGCCCGTAAATCTGCGTTCGCTCCATACTAATGATTACATCAATACTCTTATAAGATCTGCTCAGCGCGCTGCACTTGATGCACTGCGCCATAGCGCAGGCATACAATTTCGCCCACTCGAACTGATGCTGCTCTAACAGAGTAGCCGAAAATTAAGTGAAGCTACAGCTTAGGGGCGTCTCTGAGACGGACCTTGAACGGCGCGCCTGTCTTGGCCTTGATTTCTTCGACGGACGATCCTGGCTGGACATCGACGAGGGTCAAGCCGGCCTCACGATCGACCTCGAACACCGCCAGCTCGGTCACAATGAGGCTAACACAGCGCGCCCCGGTCAGCGGGTTCGCGCACTCGCCCACGATCTTCGGGTTGCCCTTCTTGTCTGTGTGCGTTGTGGTGACGATAACCCTTGTGTCGTCCGGGTTGGATACGAGATCCATGGCGCCGCCCGTGCCGAAGATCCGCCCGGGGAGACCCCAGTTCGCGAGGTCGCCGTACTGGGAGACCTCGATGGCGCCGAGAATGCACGCGTCGAGCTTGCCAGCACGGATGAGCCCGAACGACTCGTCGCTGGAGAAGGCCGAGCCACCCGGCAGGATGGTGCATGTCTCCTTTCCGGCATTGACCAGGTCCGGATCGGCCTCCTCCTTCGTGGCCGGGTAGCTGCCGACGCCCAGAATGCCGTTCTCGCTCTCCAGGGTTACCTCGACGCCGTCCGGCAGGTAGTTGGGGATGAGTGTGGGAAGCCCCACACCCAGGTTGACATACGACCCGTTTTTCAGCTCGAGCGCCGTGCGTTTCGCGATCTTGACGCGCGGGTTTTCGGAATGGTCGCTGCCAGACTCGCCGTCGGAGAGCTTGAGGACCTCGACGTGCTTCGGGGCGGTGGATTGCACTATGCTGGTGACATGAATGGCAGGAACATGGATGTCGTTTGGCGCCAGCTCTCCGACCTCGACGATCTCGTCCGCTTCCACCAGCGTGACGGCCGCGGCCTTCGCGAACAGCTGGTTGAAGTTAGCCGTCGACCCGCGAAACCACAGGTTGCCCAGCTTGTCGGCCTTCGCAGCATGCACCAGCGCAACGTCGCCCTTCAGCGGATACTCCATGATGTACTTCACGCCATCGATCACGCGCGTCTCCTTTTTGTCGCTATACTTGACGACGTTGCCGTATTTGTCGTGTCTGTAGGGCATTTTGCCCTGCTCGACCCATGTTTCCACGCCCGTGCGGGTGAAGAAGGCCCCAATGCCCGAGGCACCAGCCCGCGCGCGCTCGGCGAGCGTGCCCTGGGGGGTGAGCTCGATATCGAGCTCACCGGTCATGTACTGGCGGAGCGTCTCTTTGCCGCGCGTGCCGATGTACGACATGATCATTTTGGAGACCTGGCCAGCGGTGATGAGTCGGTCCACGCCGAAGCAGGGCGCGCCACCGTTGTTCGAGGCCACAGTGAAGTTCTTGAGTTCGGGCCGCTTGGCGATCTCGCTAAGGAACGTGTCGGGTATACCGCAGCATCCAAACCCGCCCGACAAAAGGGTCTGTCCTGGCTTCAGGTATTTCAAGGCCTCCTCTACGGTGGCCACCTTGCTGTGCGCGAGCCTGCGCAGCATGAGAAGTCCGCCTCGCGAGTTTCGCAGGACCGAGTTCATGGTACGCTCGATTGCCTCAACCTTTTCCAGTCGGTATCCACAACCAATGCAATTGAAGCAGCAGTCTTACAGCCCAGCGCGGGTGAACTGCTGGATTGTGTGCGCGCAGGGATGTGCCCAGTGTGTCTGACTGGGGGAGACCGTTGTGCGCGAGCTCCCCGAAAGCGTTGGCGCTCGTTTGGCCCTTAACCCGCATAGCGCTGACCCGCGCCCGACACAGCATTATGGAGAGAGGGAGCCTTAGGGTTCCTTAGCGTGATTGCATGTAACTCATTGAGTTGACACAGCGTGATTGCATGTAGCTCATTTAGTTGACACAGCGTGGTGTGCGGGGGGAGGCATAACTGTCTCCACGAGAGCGAGAGGCGAGGCGGGAGTGGGTTTTGCGGCTAATTATCTGACAGACTGCGCGCGAGCGCGCATGCGTGTGCGTGTCTAGCGGCTTCTACACAATATGGCCTAAATTGGGCACGTATTACCTAATCAACAAATTATCGTTATAAAAAGGCCGAGGCTGCGAAATGTGTTCGGTACAATCTCTTTGCCTTTTGGCTAAGATCATGTGTAGTATCTGTTCTTTTCAGTGTAACAGCTGAAACGATGCCAAGCGCATCTATTACGTTATTTTTATTTTTGTCTGGTCGCCTCCGTTCCTCTGGGCTTGCCTACGAACGGTCGCACGTGTGTCGCTGCTATTGCACTATCTGGCTTCTGACGCGCAACCTCAGAGACGTGCTGCAGGGGTGCAGCACAGCTCCGAGACTGCGCGGAAGAAATCGGATTGTCTAGCCCTGGTCCCATCTTCAATACAAGTAATAGTATATGTAGTCTTCAGTCACGATCGGAGAGTTCTCACTGCGCTACGCGCAGTCTCTCAACCTTTGACGAGGACGCTGCAGGGCCCCTCGATCTGCAGCTTTGGCGGGTGCGTGAGATGGAACGTCTTGGCGGCCAGAGAGGCCGAGTACTCTCGGGCCAGTTGCCTCGGCCGCGCGAGGTAGCTGTCCACAGTCACAAGGGCTGAGCGCGGGCTCTGCAGAAGGTCTTGTGACCGTTTACGGAGTCCGCTCGAAACAGGGATCTTGCTGGCGAGAGTTGCGACGGCTCTGCCTGCAGATGCGAGCCCCGAGCGAGTCCACTGCCAGAAGGAGCGCAGCGCAGCGCGCGTGCCGTCCAACCTGCTCTCGCCGTATATGATCTGCACACGCGCGGCACCGGCCATTCCCACGAGACGGCTCGGCTCGCACACGAAGCGCGCGCCGGTCGCTATGTCCACGCGGTATATGCCCTTGGGCGACGCGACCACCGACTGCGTCTCGCTGCGGGCGTACAGCACCTCGTGCCGGAGCGTCCAAGGCGCAGCCAGGGACGAGTCCTGGTTCTGAATCACATTGACCAGACTCCATCTGCCAGCAGAGAGAATTGTCTGGGTCCGGCGCGCGTCGAAGGCGAGCGTTTGCGCCCACGGGCTCACCCCGAAAGCCTGCGGCGAGCCAAGCAGCTTGACGGCTTTGGCGGGTATGCCCACGGGGACGAATGCGCGCGGTCCAGCCATAGTCGTCGTTAGAGACTCTCTCGCTACGCGTCAGCTCTCTCCCGTGTTCGCAGCAGCGCTGTATGCCGGCCTTCCTTAATCAGCTCCAATGGGACGACGGCGCGCTGTGCGCTCTCCCGCGCGACACAACGCCCGTACCCACCATCTATCTATACCTGTACGGGCAAGCTCCGTGCGAGCGAGTAGAGCCTGGCTGCGCTGGACGCCGTGCTGAAATGCGGCTAATTGACTGAGCTCACACTCGGGATATTCCCTCGTGGTAATGGAATAGAATCTGCGCGTCTAGGTGAGAACTAGCACTAGCTCAAACGAGTCTACGAATTATTAAATAGGTGGGGGTAGAGGGTGGTGGTGGAACGTATCGGAAGTGGGAAATCGACAAAAGTCGCGGTTAAAGGCTGGCGGCCTGCAGACTTCCTGCCTTCTGATGGAAGGCATGTTCTAATTACCCTCGAATGAATGGGCTAGCCCTTCCCTCTTGGCCGCCGACTCGAGTTTGTAGATTAGAGCCGCGCAGGCGCAGAGAAAGGGATGTTCCGGGCGCTAGAGCAGGAGTTGCCGCACGCTGTGGGCCCAGCTCCTGCTGCATGTGGAAGTGACGGGAGTCGCGTGCGAAACGCTGCAGCAACGCAGAACGCGCACGCGTTCTATATTAGGGGCAACCAGGGGCTACTAATTGAGCGTATAAAGACGCTCGTACCGAACTGAGCGGCCAACGGCCGCCTACACTCCGGCAGTCGCTACTCAGAACGCTAAGCTTGCTGCACTGCAGCTCATTCGCTTTCACAGATGTACTTCAGAATATCAGATAGAGTGATCACGCCCTGCAGAGCGCCGGCGTCGTCAACAACGAACAGTCTCAGGCAACGGCTGCGTCTTATCGTTTCCATGATATCCGACAACGTGTCCGTCCCGCGGCACGTCAGGACGCCCTCAAAGTCTTGCGGCCGGCGCATGAGCGCCTCGCCCACGGTCATGTCCAGGTCCCCGTAGCCGTTGCCCTTGATGAGCGTGAGCACGTCGTAGAGCTCGTACATGTTCAGGAGCTTGCGGTCCTCGCCGATGACGGGCAGCACGGAGACGCCGGACTGGGAGAGCAGCGTGACGACCTCCTTCAGCGGCGTGTCCATGGTAGTGGTGTCGAGGTTGTCCACCGAGGCGAGCTTGAGGTCCTTGATCTGGACGCCCAGCATCTGCGTCTCCTTGCAGTTCAGCGCGACGAAGCGCAGCACGCGGTACTGCGTGAGCACGGAGACGACGATCTGGCGCTTCGAGACGGGGTCCTCGTCCACGAGGGCGACGCGGTGGGCCTTGGTGCCGATGATGCACTCACAGGCCTCGCGCAGTGAGAGGTGCGGGCTGACGGTGACGTTTTCCACGGCGTTCGCGCCGAGCTGCTCTTCGACGCCGCTGAGGTCCTCCAGCCTCAGCAGGTTCAGCTCGTCCATGAGCCGCGGCTGGTCGACGTAGTAGCGCAGCGCGTTCACAAAGTTGTGCGCCGTGACCAGCCCGGTGAATCGGCTCTGCTTCGAGTTCCAGATGGGGGCCGATATAACGCCGTTCTGCAGCAGGGTAAGCAGCGCGCCCTTCAGACTGAGCGTGGAGTCGAGCATGACGAGCTTGAAGCTCACCGGGAGGACATCGTAGCACGTCTTCGACTCTAGAAACGACGTGATGGAGCGCAGCGCGCTGCTCTGCTGCTCCAAACTTGCTGCCTCCGCCATGCCTGCGACGATCGAGCGTGTTGCGCGCTTACACATCCAGGGGCCGGCCTCCTCCAGCTGGCCCTGCCCACTCTTCCCCCCCCCCGGGCAATCCTCCGCCGCTGCAGCATTTGCTTAAAACCTAGGCTCACCCTAGGTTTTACTCCCAACCGCCGCTTCAGGGTAAATGGACGGCGACCTCCTAGAGCGGCTTCTGGGACATGGAAGAAGCTAGGGTGCGGGTGCGCTCGCCCCCCCCGCGCCGTTGCGCGTCGCTACGGAGAGAAGCCCTTCAGGGCCGGTGGCGCGTTCCTGAATGTCAGCCCTTCGGCTGCCCGACCGGGGGCGCGAGGCCCGGCCCGTGGAAGCCCGGCGGTAGATGACAGGGACGGAACGAGCTTGCCCGACACGCACTCCGTAATGTGCGGCGTTTGGCGGTCGTCGGCGCTCTTGCTATGAGGCCAGAACGGCAGTGTCGGCTCGATCGCTCCATCCCGCGTGGCCGCGCTGCCGCCTGTAGCGTGGTCGCGTTGCGTTGAGTGGGCCGTGCTAGGACGAGACTGCAAGGACTGTTTCGGGCGGACGCAGCCAGGCACCGCGCCCTATGAGGGTACCGCAACAATTAGCCCGCTGTTCGCGAGGGCTCGTGGAGCTGGCTCTCTGTGAGCCACGCGTGATCAACCAATCTTGGCTGTTTGAGTCTGCACCGAATTTACCAGTTTTATTTGTATACTTCTTTAGTAGCTAGGTGCGGTGGCCCCTAGGAGCCGGCGATTGAGCCCGTGATTGGCGCCGCTGCGCGGCGTTTTAGTGCTGCTGCACTGCACGCGCTCCCTCCTTATGCATCTGCACCCACGTTTATCTGTGCGTGAGGCGTTTCTGACGTGTCGTTTCGCTTACACACATACAGGCATATAATACAGCGCCACCACATTTCAGATATCCACCCAACCTACACACCCGCCGAAACTATTTTGCACGCAATGAAGCTCTCGGGACTCCAGATTTTGCTGACGTTGGCGGCCACGGCCGTCGGCGCGCTGGGCAGCGACGTGGTCGACCTCACCAGCGCCACGTTCGCCGACCACGTCAACTCGCACAAGCTCGTGCTCGCCGAGTTCTTCGCGCCTTGGTGCGGGCACTGCAAGAACCTTGCTCCCGAGTACGAGGAGGCCGCGACGGCCCTGAAGGGCGAGGACATCTCGCTCGCCAAGATCGACTGCGTCGACAACCAGGAGACCTGCACTGAGCACGGCGTGCGCGGGTTCCCGACGCTGTACATCTTCGAGAACGGCAAGATGACGGGCCAGTATCAGGGCCCGCGGAAGGCCGCCGACATCGAGCGCTTCATGATCCGCCGCGCGCTGCCCGTCGTGTCCGACGTGAAGGACGTGAAGGGCGTCGACGCGTTCTTGGCGAAGACGAAGACGGACGAACAGCCCGTATACCTCTTTGCAGGCTCGAAGAAGGACTACGAGACGTTCGAGGAGCTCGCCAAGACGCTGCGCGAGCGCGCGCAGTTCATCGCTGCTGCCGACAACAAGGCCGTGCAGAAGAAGTACAACAACGCCGCCGTCGTCGCGTTCCGCAACGGGGAGGCGGTCGCCGAGCTGCCCGCCAGCGCCGACTTCACGAAGGAGGCCGTCACCGACTTCGTCCGCCACAACGAGTTCGCGCCCTTCGGCGAGCTTGGGCCGGACACCTTCACCAACTACATGGCCAACGGCCTGCCCCTGCTGTACGCCTTCGTGGACAAGGTGGAGGACCGCGACCTGTTCAAGAAGACCCTCGAGCCCCTGCTGCCGACGCTCAACGGCAAGCTCAACGTCGTTTTCCTGAACGCGACCCTCTTCGGCATGCACGCCGAGAACATCAACCTCGAGCAGCACTTCCCGGCGGCGGCGGTGCACAACCTCGACACGAACAAGAAGTATGTCCACGACCAGGAGGGCGACCTCACGGCCGAGTCGCTCACGACCTTCGTCAAGAACTACCTCGCGGACAAGCTCTCGCCGAAGGTCAAGACCGACCCCGTCCCGGAGTCTCAGGACGGGCCGGTCTACACGCTCGTCGGCTCCGAGTGGGAGAATGTCGTCAAGGATGCCTCGAAGAACGTGCTGGTGGAGTACTACGCTCCCTGGTGCGGCCACTGCAAGAAACTGGCGCCGACCTACGAGGAGCTCGGCCAGCACTTCGCCAAGGACGACTCGGTTGTGATCGCGCAGCTCAACCACCAGGACAACGAGGTGCCCGTAGAGATCCAGGGCTACCCCACGATCATCTTCTACCCGGCGGGCGAGGACAGCGAGCCTGTCCACTACGAGGGAGGCCGCGACCTCGATAGCCTCGTTGCGTTCGTCGAGAAGCAATCCGTCGCCGCGTCGGCAAAGGCTGCTCCCAGCACCGGCTCCGTCGCCGAGAAGGCCAAGAAGGCCGCGGGCGAAGTCGTGAACAAGGTCGGCGAGGGCGCCAAGAAGGCCGCCGCGGGCGCCGCGGAGGCTGTGGCCGGCGAGGATGAGAGCCACAAGGACGAGTTGTGAGGCGACCAAGGACAGCTATAAATAAAGTAATTTATGTGGAACGTTTACATATTTGAGACACTTTTTTCGGTTTTTTGGGGGGAGGCGCGAGAACGCCAATCCAGATCGAAAGGCGCTCACACGCATCTGGCGAATATTTCAGGCTCCTCCTAAGTATACTTGTATACGTGATACTGCTACTCTAGTTTGCCTGTGCACACCCAAGTGGAAGCTCTTAGGTGGTAAACGAACGCTTGGTGCGCGCGCAAAACGGAAAAACACTCGCGAGACCATTAAAGGCCTGGATAGCTTGTGCAGCACTGAACCTCGCAACCAAAGCGCGGCATCAATCCGTTGACACTCAATCAATTGCCAGCGTGGCACAGCTCGACAGTACTCCAGCGCAAGGCAAAGCTGTCGTCTCGATATGGCACCGCGTTACATCAAGATCCACTCAAACGACGGCTTCACGTTTGTGATTCCGCGCGAGGCGGCTCTCATCGCTGGCACTTGGAACCGCACCCTGAGCTCAGAAAACTACATCGAGTCGCAGACTGGTGAGCTGTCGATCGAAGAACCTGCAGAGATCGTGTCAACGATCATGGACTACCTCTTCTATCACCTTAAATATAAGGAGACCGAAGGAAACCCTGGATACGAGTTCAACCTCCCCCCTGAGCTGGCGCTGCAGATCTTGGTGGCTGCAGACTACTTAGATGTCTGAATATCGCAATTTACATGCGCACATGACATCCTTTCGCCAGCGCAGGAGCTTGAGCTGATCAATGCACAGCGCGCGCTGTGGTGTTCAATTATATGTGGCTCTCCTTGCAACGCCATCGTTGCCTTATTATGCCTCTGAGTTTCTGCTCGCTATAAGCCTCTTATTTGTTGGTTATTTTTAACGCCGTAGATAAGATGCGCAATAAGCTCATTCAGTCTCCTGCAGCTCGCAAATCTTCCCCACTTCGGGGGTGTCTACCTCGTCTTCTTTATCTGTCTAATGTGCGTTGTGGCTGCATGCATGGTAGCCATTATTAGTGTATTATGAGATTCGCGGGTACGGGCTACCTTCCCGATTTGGCACAAATCACTAAAATTGCCTTCTTGGTGGAAGTGGCCATAAATGCTTGGGAGGTCGGTATTATGGCGCTCAGTAGCTGTTTAATCGACGCACACATCATATGGCGCCATGCGCGTCTTTTCTGGCGGCAATTTCGCAGCAGAAGGCTTCTCTTTCGCGTCCACTCTCCCCTAAAACTTGGATGTGGCTGTCATGTGTTCTTCGCCCTGCAGTCAGGTACTACCTCATGCATCCCACTCTCGGTAACTACATATATATATATATGTGAGTGGAACCGAGATGTGTCCGCCTCGCCAACTCATACACCTTCTAAACTCTTGTTCCGTTGGGAACCTCAACCGTTACGAGAAGCCTCTGGCCAGCATCCATCTCTTTGGCAGTCTAGTCGTTAGCCAGACTTTGCAGAGCACTCGAAATCCCCTTCAGATCTCGATGTTTGTTGATCGACCCGTAACACCTATCCAGAACGATCACAACAATGGCGTATCTGTGGCGGCTCTCCTTACTCCCCCACAGGAGATCCTGCAGCGCAAGGCTCCCAGCTTTGCTGCGCCCTCGTGGAGCCACCCGGCATCCACGCCTCTGGACCGCCACTTTGCTCGCATGGCCCTGCTGAAGAGAAGGCATGCTCTTCTGGAGGCTAATGCTCTGCTGTATCTGGAGATAAATCAATTAGAGAGACTTGTGTGCAAGTACAGGCTTCGTGAAATCGAAGTGTCTGAGTTTCTGAGGACTGAGCGAGAGAAAATGGTGGAGATACTCCGGTATTGGCTGATGGTCGACGACAACGCCGTAGACCTGTTGACGCGCACACTAGACAGCCCTTACAGGTATTTTGAGCAGTCTGTTTGCAAGTCCATGACGCAGGTGGCTCAGAAATGCCCGCACTTTCAGATAAGGAGGTCTGAGAATGCGGCACAGGCAATTGACAATGCAGCCTCGATAATCGAAGTTGCTATGGAAGACACTGAGATACTCCGCCACACAATGGCGCAGATGGACTACAGCCTCCATGTGATGGCGCGGGAAGAAGTGGCCCTGATGAGCGCCATCTTTGAGCGCTTCAATGCGCCAAAGAATAATTATGCATAACTTAATCCCGCTCTTTATACTTGATAAGGTACAAACATCTACACAGCTGCGTACAACCTGAGCGCGCCAGAAATTTTGTTCTTGAGTGTGCGGCCTCCCCCACACGAGTCGGTTGTCGGTAGTCGACCCCTCAAGAGTTATTAGCTTTCGGTGGTGGCGGAATCGAGCTCTGATTACGCGTGACAGAGCCATCGATCGTCTTACTGATCTCACTCTGCTCCTCGAAGTAGCTGTCGAGCCCGCCGCTGCTGAGCTGCGCGCCGTGGGCGTTGTGTGGCCGGTGGTGGCCTGTTCTGGACTTGGGCGGGCTGCTCAGTTGTGGCACGGTTGGCTGCGCGCTGCTGGGCACAGGCACCTTCTGGGCGACCGCAGAGTCCATATAGGTGGCATTCAGCTGCTGCTCGTCGTAGACGGTGGATCCTGGGGCCGCATGAGAGTCGGATCTCGATACGTTTGGAAGCGCGTGAAGCAGGCCGTACCCCACGCCGCAACCGAGCTTGCCGTCCGCCGTGGGAAAGACGCGCACTGGCCGCACCAGGTCGAAGTCCCGATTGTATACGAAAAACTGGACTCCCTCCTGGGAGCTCGCGCGCGAGATCACTCGCCCGAGGAGATACTCGCCGCCTTCGTCCAGGCAGCCGTTTTCTCCGGCCACTATGTAGTCTGCGTGGGAGACAAGGCCAGCCCTGTCCGCCGGGGAGTTGGGGACCACATTCAAAATATGCCAGACGTGGTCGGCAACCGAGAGAGGACACCACTGGAGCGAGAGCCCCAGTCCGTTGGCCTGCTTCGAGGGGTTCGGCAGGGTGATTATGCGCGTGGTCCTGCCCTTGGCGCACCATAGCTCCAGGACAAGCTTTCCCTCGGTGTTCTCGACCACAGTTGTGAAGTCCGTGGCAGGGCTTTGCTCCTGCTCTACGGTGATGTGGCCACCGGGCCCAGCAGCGTTGTCGTACGCACGATCAAAGCGCACGCCATTAGCTGCTATCACGAAGTCAAAGAGGGGCTCGATACCTGCATGGAACGCTTCTGAGTCCGGCTCAACGAAGACGACGCGAAACCCATACGTGGCGGCATTCGAGGGCGCCTCAGGCGCAATAATGCCCTCGGCCTGCTTGACCAGTTTTTTCGCGAAGCCAAACATTCTCTTTTATTAGCTCGCTCCTCCGAGGTCTTCGCTGGCTTCAACTTGTGCCTATGTGCTGTGTCGAATGCGCGAAGGGAGAAATGGCTTGACTCTCCTCCCAGACTCCTGTGCTACTGGCCGGGTCACAGGCTCTTCCTGATTCAGTGACGCGCACACACACACACGGCCCTTTCTATTGTTAGTGGGAAACCCTCAGGTCTTGTGTGGGACCAAACGGCGGGCACAGGCGCGCCAGCTAATCTCCTGCCCTCAGCTGTTAGACCCCTGCCCCTGCGGGCGCTTCGCTGACGCAGTTCTGACGCAGTTAGTCTGGAGATGCGCTCGGGGGACAGTGTATTGTGTAGATGCTGATAAACGGATATCGAGGTTGTGGGCTGGGGTTAGAAGGTCCTGTCGAGGGAGGCGTCGCGGGTGTAGCTTGAAACTAGGCAACTTTAGGAGAGTGGAGAGGCAAGTGCCAACATTGTATGGAGAAAATCTCTGTCGGATCCACACTGTGTGGGCTCCTGGTTGGCACTTTGGTCCTCTGTGCCAACTTCCAGTTTGGCCTCCAGACTGGATGGGTCTCCATGATGTCGATGCCCGCGGCATTGCTCGGGTTCGCCTGGTTCAAGACCATCCGGTCGGCCTTGACTCCCCAGGAGAACGTCTATATACAAAGCGTTGCAGTTGCCGTCGGCACGGGTCCTCTATCATTCGGGCTTGTCGGCGCTGTGCCGGCCATTCAGTTGCTGCTCACGGAAGATGAGGGCAGGACAAGTTTCACGTACTTTCAACTCGTCGCCTGGTCCCTGGGCATAGCATATATGGGCATCTTCACGGCTGTGCTACTGCGTGAAGCAATTATAAGAGACAAGCAGTTACGCTTCCCATCAGGGTCCGCTGCCGCTGCACTGATAGGGGTTCTTCACGATAAGCCCGTGCTGGTGGAGACGCCCCTTGAGAATGTTGGGGACTCTGACGATGAGGACGTGGTGGAGGCAGAAGGGGCGGGCACCGGCAGTGATGAGCTTAGCGCATCGACCGGGGCGCCAGGACGGAGCGGCCGATGCAACACCAGCGTAAGCGAACAGCGGCCGGACGTGTCGATGATGCTGAATTCGCGCGACGGCAGAAATAAAACCTATCGCAAAAACATTGTGGTTCTAGCATTGATGTTTGTACTGTCAAGCATCTACACCATCATAAACAAGACCTTCAGTATTGTGAAGGATGCCCCAATATTCGGCAGAAAGGCAGCCTTCTACATGTGGCAGCTCGACCTCTCG
Organism: Starmerella riodocensis; assembly: GCA_004124955.1. Taxonomy (NCBI): domain Eukaryota; kingdom Fungi; phylum Ascomycota; class Dipodascomycetes; order Dipodascales; family Trichomonascaceae; genus Starmerella; species Starmerella riodocensis. The sequence goes on from NRDT01000058.1 coordinate 25,896, forward strand.
CCCGCTTATATTGGCCAAGGTATAATCATGGGCCTGCCAACAACAGCATCGATGCTTTTGGGCGCAGTTCTTGGCTGGGGTGTACTTGTGCCTCTAAGCGACTCCATGAAGTGGGCGACGGGGCCAATAGATGACTGGCAGACCGGCGCGCAAGGCTGGATCATGTGGGTCTCACTTGCGATCATGGTGGCCGATACCACGGTCTCCTTCGGCATCCTTACTCTCAACACGAGCCTTCACTTTGTGCAGTCTCGCATCAGATCCAAAGACAGTTTCGGCGCCTACGAGCAAGCAGTTCCGCTGAACGAGAACCAGTACAGCGGCCAGCGAGCCGATCTGGACAGTGTCGAGCCCACGCCCGATCTGGTGCCCGCCGTCATCGAGCATCCTCGCGATCAATTGAAGGTAGCCGCGGTCGGCCTGACGGCCAGTTCGCTACTCTGCATTGCTTGCATCAAGCTGCTTTTCAAGGGCGTTCCCTTCCTGGCGCTGGCCGTTGCTGTGGCACTCTCACCTATGCTGTCTTTACTGGGTGTCCGCGCCCTGGGCGAGACTGATCTTAATCCGGTGTCCAGCATAGCCAAGCTCACCCAATTTGTGTTCGGGGTCATGATGCGGCACAAACCGCAGGCCATTCTGCTCAACATAGTGGCGGGCGCTATCACCGAAGCCGGCGCCCAGCAAGCCGGTGACCTGATGCAGGACTACAAAACCGGAAGCCTGCTCGGAGCTCTTATGACGAATCAGACATTTGGAATGATCATTGGAACGACATGGTCCGTGCTCATATCAGGCCTTGTCTACAACCTGTATACAACTCGATTCGAGATACCAGGGAAGGAGTTCCGGATCCCCACGGCCTACATATGGGCTGACTGTGCGCGTCTAATGACAGGCCAGGGTCTACCAGACAAGGCGGGTATCTTCTCGCTGAGCCTCGGCATTTTGTTTGCCATCCTCGCGATTGTCAAGCATGTGTACCGGGAGCGAAGTTGGGCGACCTGGGTCCCAAGTGGTGTGGCGGTCGGTATTGGGATGTACAATGTGCCATCGTTCACCATTGCGCGGTTCATCGGAGGCCTGTCTGCCTGGGTTTACAGCAAACGATACTCGAATCCAGCAGACGAGGTATATTTGGTGATTCTATCCAGTGGACTCATCTTGGGGGAGGGACTGATGTCTGTTGTGTATCTGGTAGCCACCCTTTAGCGAGCATGTGGCCGCTAGATCGGTTTTCCAGACCTTTGACATTCTTCTCAAGGTTCAAACTACAAAAGTGAACAGACGAGCGCAGGCGCGTGGACCACCCAAATCGGGAGTCCGCCCGCCTTGTTCCTAGATTATTTATATACACAATGCACCTCTAACTGAGGACATCTCGCCTTCACGGTCCCTTGGCGCGCTGCTGCCTTATATCTCTATCGACCTTCTCGTCTACGCGATTAAGAAAGCTCTGCTTGTCAAGATATCCTCCCTTGTTGTGCTTCTTCAGATCGGCGTTGATCCCTTCTTTGTCAACGAACCCAAGCCAGTCTAATCGAGACTTCTCCAAGGTATTAATTTTCTTGGTTTTGTTCATTTGGTATTCTTCCATGAGGCTCATTTTGCGTTTGACTGGTTCGCGGCCCACGCGTCGCCCTGCGGCGCCCTCAGCCTGGCCATGTGAAGTGAGGCCGGCTCCTTTGGGATTATCATCGAGTGCCTGGTCTGTATTGGATGCGGAGCTCTTATTTGTGTCGTCACTTTCTGTTTGACGGCGTTGCTGCTGCTGCTGCCGCCGCCGCCGTTGCTCGTCCTCCTCCTTCTCGAGCTTCTTCTGTTTCAAGTAGTCTTGGCCCTCAACGCTGTTTTTTAGCACCGTCTTCTCCTCTATTTTCACTTCTCCCGCGAACTTAAACGTTCGAGTGACTACGATGTGCTCGTCGCCAAGAGGTTGAGGCGTGGCTGTAGCGCTACTTGGCGTTTCGACTTTGGGCGATGCCGAGCTGTTCATTTCTTCCCACAGTGAGTCCACATCGATTGAGGAGCTGCCGACGATCGGCGCAGACTTCTCAATGCGCGCGTCGGAGGCTTCGCGCCTTTCGGCTTCCGCCCGCCGCTGGGCTCGCGTCTTGATTAGTCCTCCTGATCCTTGAAACTTAGAATACGCTGCGTCTAGCTTTTTCGCTTCCGAATCGTCTTCCTCCTCATCACTTGCATTGGTTTCCGGGGCCTCAGGATTGAAATCCTCGTCCTCGCTCTCGCGGTAGTCACTGTCAGCTTCCTCAGCCTCTACATCACGGTCTAAAGTCATATTTCGCTAATAGAGGGCCACTGGCAGCTGAACGGTCCTTGTAGTTAAAAGCCACCCTTCAACGCCACAATTGGCTGAGCGCAAATCCTCAATCTGGACTCTGCGTTTGCGTCCACCCAGCTCGACAGGTGCGACTGAGAATTATTAGGGCTAGGGTAGAAAGCGAATGCGCCGCCAGGAGGCTGTGTAGGGTGTATAGAGGCGTATATTCATTTCGCAGGGAGAGGGGTGACATTTTCCACACCGAAGCTCTAAACACACAAGCTTCGATATATTCGACAGCAATTCCGGGTAAGGGTAACAACGCCCACCCGCGCTGAGGACCGATCTCACTGACGCGCTCGTGTTGACATGGCCGGCGTAACTTATTTATAGAAAACACAGGCTTGTCAGTACTATACGTCGCGTTCACAGCTCGGGAAACGAAAATTCAGAGGTGAAGCCAGGTCAAAAGAGAGCCTCGTACGAAGCCAGACTCCACTTTTCTCCTCTCAATTTCAGTAAATTAAGGAGGACAGCTCGTAAACAAAAAAAAAATCGCAGCTCTTAGCATGGATGTGCGAGACACGGAGAGCTCTCGCTCACCCGCATACCCGACTAGCAACGGCACGAAGCGATCATGTTCCAATTCGGTGTCTCCGCGTCGAAAACGAACCTATACGCCGCCCGAACAGGAAGGTGCAGCCGCTGCAACGGGCGGTTCAGACTCAGAAAACTGCCACCACGTTAGATGGCTGGTGGAAAGCAGTATATGCGCCCGGATCTTGGGGCCTGGCGGCAAAAGGTTCAAACACATGAAGGAGTCCGTGAAGGAGCCCAACCTGCAGGCGCGCATCTCGCCAAAGGTACCCAACTCAGAGTTCAGAGTGTTCAATTGTGTGGGTTCCGCCATGAGCATCTCCCGAATATCTGGGCTCTTTGTGCGGTATATATATGATGAGCCGGAGAACGAGCATTCACATGCCGAGTCGTGTCGCTACGATTTGAAGCTTCTGGTGCCCCTAGCGTATGCGGACTCGCTTGCAGGAGCCAACGACATGAATCTCAGAGAAATTGAAGATCGCTCCAATGCGCTGCTAAGTCTTGAGAGCGACTCTCTTCCTAACAGCACTGAGAAATGCCTTCACATATTCGGCGTGGCCGATGCTGTCCAAATTGCAGTCTACTTTACTCTTAAGACAATGCGAGTCGCCGAAGGTTATTTGGGAGTCTCAGCAAGAGACCTCGACCACAAGCTGTTTGACCCTGCTTTTGGCGCTAGGCTGGAGTTCAAAACCGGTCGCCAGTCGGACCACATACCGCGGTCCAGGCCCCTTCCGTCAAGTGGACCCAGTGTCTCCTATAATGCGGAGAGAAACACTGGGAGCATCGAAGGTGCTGGATCGAACGGCGGTAATGGCGGCAGCAGCAGCAGCAGCAGCGGCGGCGGCGGCGGCGGCGGCGGAACCAGTGGCGGAAACGCTCCTGGGGCTTTTGACAATACGGCGGCCTTGCCGACGCATTCCAGTCGGTCTGCAGCCCCCTCAACACGCGCCGGCTTACCCATGCCTACTCTGGACGAAGACAAGGACGTTCCCCAGAGTCTCTATACAGCCTACGACATTGCCAGGGATTCCAGGCGTACCAAACTGCGCCAAATGATACAAATTGACGCTGGACACAAGGGCAACGAATCGGAACGGGACTTCCTTCTCGAGAACATTCGAAGAATCACGAACTGCCGTGTAGAGATAGATGTCAAAGAGCCTAGTGACCACTTTATGGACGAGGCACCGCAGGACGATATGTCTCTCATCATTGAGGGCCCACCGGAAGAAAATTCTATGGCCTTGCTGCTCGTGTACAGGTTTTTGCGAAAGAATGCGAATGGAAAGGCCTGACTACTTCTTGTTTTTATTTTTCAGCCTTGCATCTCGGCGGTGCAAGCAGAATCGCAATCAAACAAATCCAATGAAGCAATGAGCGACTCACGCGCGCATACCTACACGCACATTGATCTGTATAGTCTTTTATTATACACACATATACACACTGCGATTTTTCTCTGCTATATACAAACACACTGTTGCTCGCACATCTACGCTGCGAACCGCTTGGTATCCAGGAAATTGATGAAATCAATGAAAAGATTGGTCATTGATGAGTTTTTGGGATTAGTGAACCAGGCTTGTAGACTGTTGTTGTAAACATTGGCAACCGTAGATATGAGTTCCGAGTCAAAGGTGATCACAAGTTTAGCGAGAAAGACGGAGACCTGGTTGCACGCAAGACTGCAGATCTTAATTTTGGATTCCGCGGCTATAAGGTGCACCTTTTGCAACAGGTCAAGGCACTGCATTATTTCTGCCTCAGTCGTAAGCTTGTAATTACACTTCCGACACAGCTTAATCCGGATGATCTCGCGGGCTTTTTCTGCCAATCTGGATTCCTTCGTCGTTTGAATGAAGTTCAGAAGTGGTTCGACGCAAACTAATCCCTTGAGATTCTCTTGTTGCGCAGAGTAGTAGAGATCAAGGAGATCCAACGCTCTCCCCTTCAGCTGTACAACGTTCTGCTTAGCTTTGGAGTTCTCGAGTCGCATCTCCTTGGCCTTTGTCTGCGCCTTCCGACGCTCTCTAAAGATGGTAGCTAGGTGAACGTCGAGAGCCGACATCTCTTCATCGTCCATAGAATCCTCCTCCGACTCCGAAACGTTGCTGTCGGTATTGTCAGCGTTCTGACGGTCGACGCCTAGAGCGCCCGCAAGCTTCTGTTTGGTGTCTTCGTCCAGTTCGTAGTCGCTCGGTGCCCCCGATTCGTGGTCGCTTTCTTCTTGCTCATTAGTCTCGTTCGCTAAGGTGCCAGTTTCATTACCCGCCTCCTCCTCGCTCTCAATATCCATCTCACTCCCACTGTCCTCATTGATGTCTTCCTCCTCTCCGTCCCCGTCTCCGTCTTCTTCGCTTTCATTTTCGACGTCGAAAAGTGACTTCTGACCATGCACGCCCTCTTGAGCAGATATTATATCACACAGGAGAAGCAGACTTCCTTCAGAGAGCTGATCTGAGAACGAACGCCAGACATCTTCGCTCAGCTTGCGTAGAACAGAGGACTGCTGTGATAAAAGACTGATGAGAATTTCGGTCAGAACAGTGCCTGCATCTTCCTCAGCGTCGCCCCCTTCAGTCTCGCCCTCCTCATAAGCCTTGTTTTTCCCGTTGATCTTGTGGTAACACACCTGCAGCTCGTCCAGCATTGAAATAGCATCAGGGACTGAGCCATACACTTGCAGTAGCACCATTGCGAAAAGCAGCTCGAAAGCCTGCAGGTGTGAAGAGTCAACGTGGCGAGAAGAATTTCGCTTTTTGTGAATTTTGAGGAGCGTGTGCTCCGCCTTGGCTTTCGCCTTCGCTGTCTCCTCATCGAACTCCACACGAGGCTCCAGCTCATTCTGATCACGCTGGTTCTTGAGCACCATCTGCACAACCACGTAGGGCCAGCTAGACTGAGGATCTTGCTTCGGCGCCTTGGCATGAATACCCAACGTCGAGGAGAGAATTGACATAACTCGGTTTTGAGCCATTTCTGCTATCTTTTGCTGCTCCTCTTCATCGATGTCGCTAGACGAACTCTTATCGATGAAGTACGCTAGCGGAATTAGACATTCAAGAACCTCAACCACCCAGTCAGGCGACTTGCTAGTACTATCAGACTGGTGAGGGTGAGCTTCCGAGTTAGCAGTACTTCGATTTTGTACCGTCCGCACCAGATATACAAGATTGTCAAAGATCCACTGCTTGCTGCTTAGTTCTTCAGCGGGAGTACCACGAACGATGTTCAACAAATTTTTGACGAGTGATTCAACCGAGTGTTCGTCGTCCGTGGCCGAAATCAGCTGCTGGAGTACTTTGCTCTTCGAGACCTTGTCGAAATTTGGACTGTGCGTCATGAACTGAGTGATGATTGGGACTATTTCGCCCGGCCGCTCCGTTACGAGATTTTGAGTTAAAAATGAAGCAACCTTTTTCGCTATTTTGTTCAAGTTACGGTCCTTCTGAGCGAGGTGTATAGCCAAATTTTTGATCAAATTCGGGCTGAATAACGGAGTGACCTTTTCTAGAGAAGAATCCTGGCACCATGAGAGAAATATCTCAAACCCCCACATCTTACGCTCTGTTGACGTCTCGGGCCCGAAAAAGTCCCTATCAACAGCGCTGCTCCAGAAATCATCCAAGGAAACGCGGGAAGATTTTGGACCGTTTTTATTCCTCTTTGACTTTTTAGTCGGAGGCTCACCACTACGGTTCCCTTCAGTCTGCGTACTGGAGTTACTTTCGCTGAACTCTTTCAGGAGATAAGACCATACAAAGTGAATATAGGGTCGCGATTCACTGACATCCCCTGAACTCACGGGCATCTCTCGCAAGATCCTAGAGAGCAGGGGTAGGTTGACCCGATCCATCGGGTCACCAGTTGGCCAACCACTCGAGGAGCTCAGCTCGGACCGCTTTTCTTTCGTGACCGAGAGCGCCAGAGCTACGCCTTCGCACGACTGGCTAAGACCCTTCTCGTTCACTAACGTGAGGACTGGTTTGAGAGCTGCCTGGTGTTCGTGCTGAGAGCCTAGTGATCGCACCAAGCCACAAAGTTCAGAGAATGCAGGCTCTCTGAGCCACGCCTTACGCAACGCCAGGTTGACTATCCTCTCTGTGAATGCCACCAGGTCAGCACAGCCACTCGACTTTTTTGCCCAAAGAGGACTTTCTGCGAGCGTTTTGAGCGCGAAAAGCTGCCCGAAGAGCAGCCCGCGCTCCTCGCTCCCTTTCATACCCCCAGAAACCTCGAAAGAGCCGTCGCACAATTGGAGATACTCATCAATGCTAATTTCAGCCGCCCGCAATCGGAGCAGTTCTGCAAGTGCCATCGAGAAGCCAAGCCTGGCAGAGCCTCGAGACGACGACAGGCCGCGAACAAGACGTTTGAGAGCATAAGCCCAGTCCTTCTCATCATTCTGCTCGACCAAGCCCTTCAACAAAGCTTCTGCAGCATTGATGCGCTCATTTGAGTCGTCGCTGGCAAGTTTCCAGTAATGGTCCAGAAGAGACATTGGGCTACTCGTGGCCGAAACTTAAAGCCTTTCTGCTTATTCCACTACCGCGTGGGCTACTCACTCGCTCTTTTTTTTTTTCCTGCTCCTAGCAGGATGTTCCGCACCGACCAACGCACGCAGAAGTGAAATCACCTGATCTATCGGCTTGATGGCACTAAGTGTGGAGTGAATGCGTCTGTAATTAAGTGTTTTTGTAGGTGTAATAAATACAAGTCGTAGAGGCCCATAAGCATTATAATTAGTATTGAGGGAGGTGGCTTCATCTGTTAGTCCCCAGTTTAGGCAGCGCCGCCCTGGACCGTTTTAGCTCACGAAGTGCGCTGCTGTTGATGCTCAGAGAGCCAGCTATCGATCTTGTCGTAGACGACGGAATTAGCGTTGTGGAAAGCGATACTGTGGTCGCTATCGGGAAAGACATGAACGTCGTAGTTCTCTACTCCAGCAAGGTTGAAGTTATCGAGTAGGCGCAGCGTGTTCTGGAAATGAACGTTGTCGTCCCCGGTACCGTGCATGATCAGAAGTCGATCATGGCGCCCGATATTGGTGACGTTTCTCACGCCAGCAACCTCGTAGCCGCGAGCGTTGTTGGCGGGCTTGTGCATGTACCGCTCGGTGTATATCGAGTCGTACAGAGCCCAGTCTGTGACGGGGGCCACAGCAACACCGTACTTGAACGCGAGGTCGACATCGCGTTCCAACGTCTTGAGTGTGAGGAAGCCGCCGTAGCTCCACCCCCAAATGGCGGTGGTCTCACTGTCGATGTACGGAAGCTCGTTCCAGATCTTGGCCACAGCTATAACGTCGTCCGCCTCGTTCTCGCCGAGATGATCGCGCACGCTGGCCCTGTATTTCCGGCCCATATTAGCGGTCCCTCGCGGGTCGACTGTCACAACAACGGCATTGTGCGCTTCCGCGTATATTCGTTGAAAGTCGAGGCTCAGTTGCTGAAGAACCTGTTGCGAGCCGGGCCCTCCATAGTTGAAAAACAGAAGCGGGTGCTTTTTCTTCGGATTGAACGAGGAGGGTCGAATCTCCCGGTAATTCACAGTAACTCCAGAGCCGAGGTCTTTGGTGCCATACACGACGTAGTCGGTCTCGAGGAGCTTTCGGTCAGCTAGAAGCTTGCGCAGACCCTCGTTCTTCTCTATGATGGAAGTTGATCCACCCTGAGCTGAGCTGTTCCCTGCACTCTCGTTAAGCTCGACAACAGCTTGCACCAGAGGTTCTTGGACAGGCCTATGGATGACCGTGGCGAACGAAGCATCGGGGGAGAAGCTCGCAATATAGACGCCCTTCCCCCATTGGGCAACTTCTTCAGGCTCCTGTTCTGGGTGGTCTAGCGAAACTCTGTAAAGAGAAATCTCCGTCGGGGAGCGCTTAGCGGCGTGGAAGTAGACATGCCTCGTTTTTTCATTGACTGCGATAGCAGCGTCTTGCACTTCCCATTGTCCCCTCGTCAGTAGAATAGGATCGCTGGCAGCGGCGGAAGGGAAGTAGCCAAGGTGGTTATAGCCTTCGTTGTCGACGGTATCGACGTAACCACCACCGTTGATGGCGTGGCTGTTATGGGTAATCTCGAACCAAGAGCCGCCCAGCTCCTTTGAGGTGTAGTGTCGAGACCTGAGAGCTTTGCGCGTATGCGCGTCAATAGCCCACGTTTCCAGCGCATCGCTCTCGCGGTCCATCACTTTGACCATGACCTTACTGCCCACCCAGAATACCTCCCCAAATATAGGGTCTACCAGCTCGGTGTGAAGATTAATGGGCCTGGCCTCGTCCTCTGCAGTGGAGTACAGCCACAGCTGCACCAGGGGATTCGGATACCCTGGCTTGGGATACTTGAGCTTGACCAGCTCCGGGTACGCCTCGCCATGAGATTTTTGGTCACGAAGGAAATACGGAATAGGAAACTTTGGCACCATCGAGTCGTTTGTCCTCATATAAGCAAGGTGCGAGCCATTTGGACTCCACCACAGAGCTTTCTCGCCCGAAAACACCTCTTCTTCGTACACCCAGTCCGGAATTCCGTTGAACACATCCTCACTGCCATCCCGCGTGACTTGCCTTGTGGACTTTGAGCTCAGGCTGTATACATAGATATCTTGCGCGAAGACGTACGCAATGTGGCGGCCATCCGGGCTCCAGCCCGCGAGACTGAGCCGCTCCCCACGAAGTGGCACGATATTACCAGAAGCAACCTCAATGAGCCAGAACCTGGCGAATGAAGAATGCCTCCAGTGCTTCTGCGGGTCAGTCTTGAGGAGTGCGTGGGTCCGGTCCGAGTTGAGTTCTAAGCTCGCAACTCGATGCGTAGTCCCCGCATCGTCCTTGAAGTCCAAGGGCGCCACCACCTGCTCGTCGCTCTGATTCCAGTGGGCAATTGCGAACCCCTTGCCAGTCCGCTTGACGTACTGGCCGTCGACACCTCCAGCGAGCCAGTCGATTGGTTGTATCCGTTGACTGTAGGTGCCATTACGCAGCTCCTCGAGTGAGAGGGCTGGGTGAGTGTGCTCATGACGGTGATGCCGCCAGAAGGGAATCCATATGAAGGCTTGCAGCACCAGGAACGCAGCTGCAAAGCTCAGCACGAGGCGCTTCCGCGTCCACGACCCTGCCCGCGTTTGTTGTGCTCGTGGAGATGAGCGTTGCGCCTCTGGGTCCTCGCTCTGTTGCACTGAAACATACTCGGCGTGTGCCATAGTGCGCAGTCAAGACCCTTTTTGGGCGAACGTGTGTATCGAGTAACGATTGCCGTGAGAAAGGAAAGGTCACGAGCACCCACCCTATCTTAGAGACGGTGGTCGGTGACGACCTATTTCGGAATCTATCGACGCGTTGGCGATGACTAATAGATTTCACCGGCACGATAGATCTTTCTGCATCCGCGTGATCTTATTGTGACGTAGTTCGTGGGGAAGGAAAGGGGGTTCTCCAGATAGGCGGCTAATCACTCGGTTCGAAATCGAAGCTAAGAACATAAACCTAGGTCACGCTACCGCCGCGCTTGCACCTACACTTACATGAAACGTCCAATTATTGGAGCTGCGAGCAGTTTTTGTAGAGGGTGGGGGTGTACGCCAATGTGCTCGTGAAGGGCCTACTAAATCAAGATGTCTATATGTTCATGTATATACATGTGCAAAAAGTATGGCAAATGCAGAAGCCATAGTCATGGCTTCATATGGTTGGGATTTCTTTTCTTTGTGAGTGTATCTTTTCTTTTTTGTTTGGTTGATTCGGCTATTACAGAAACACAGCTTGTTCCCCGCGAGTCAGTCGCTGCCTCGAGCCGCGGGTACGAAGACAGTACTCTGCTTGGTGTACGAGACGAGCCCAGGCATGTTTCATCGGGGAATGGGTGTGATCTCATCGTCGCCCACGCCGTGCGAGCTCTGTGCCTCCAGATTGCTATTCGCAAAGCCCGCCTCTTTCGAATTTCGCGGAGACTCCCAGTCGCCTGTCGTCATGCTCTGTTGTCGCGCTAGCTGGCGGAACGTCTCCACCTCGTCCAGGATGACCTGCCTCAGCTCCTCCATATCCTCGATGGACTCGAAGCTGAAGTCGAACAAGGCCGGACAGGACGGCTCATCTGCCGGATCGTGCCATACTTTCAAGTAAGGGTGCTCGAGCGCTGCCTCCACATCGATTCGGTGCGTGGGATCGAACGTCAACATGCGACCGAGAAGGTCGAGCGCCTCCGGGTTGGCGTAGGGGAAGAAATACGAAAGAGGGATCGGCGCGCTGTAGGGGAGCGACCTCAGATACTCCTGTGCTCTGTCAGAGCCCACGCGCTCGAGCGTTTCCTCGGAGGGCGTCCCCAGCACTTTCAGGATCTGGTTCAGCTGATCGAAGGGGGAGTCGCCCTTGAAGAACGGCTTGCCCCCGAGCAGCTCGGCCAGAATGCACCCGACGGACCAGACGTCGATGGCTTTTGTGTAATTGTAGAAGCTCAGCATGATTTCTGGCGCGCGGTACCAGCGGGTCGCGACGTACTCGGTCATGGCGTTGACCTCCTGTGAGCTCTCATCGAACCCACGCGCCAGCCCGAAGTCGCAGATCTTGACCTCGCAGTCGGCGTTCACCAGCAGATTGCCCGGCTTCAGGTCGCGGTGCAGAACCCCGGCACTGTGGATGTACTTCAGTCCTGTGAGGATCTGGTAGATGAAAGACTGGTAGTGGCTGTCCGTCAACGGCTGCTTTGAGCGGATGATCTGATGGAGATCGCACTCCATCAACTCCTCGTATAAATAGACCTCGTTGAAGTTCTGGGGATCGACCACGTCCAGGTCGTAGAGGCACGTAATGTTTTTGTGGCCGCGGAAGTGGATCAGGAGCTTCAGCTCCCGCAAGGCTCGCTTGCACAGGATCTTTTTGCTGAAGATGTTCGTGACCTTCTTCACTGCGACGCCGGGCGAGTTCGGGCATTTGGCCGCGCACACAATCCCGTATGCACCGCGTCCAAGCTCCCTCGTCAACTCAAGGTGTTTGTCGATGATGAAGCTCTGATGCGAGACAGTGTAGGCCTTCCTACTCGAGTCCGCCATCTGGTGTGTATGAAGGCGAGGGAGGCGGGCACAGGTATCTCACGCCCCTCACGCCAGTATCTCCTTTGATCCCACTTCGAGTGACAGGTTATCGGGGTTTATTTATAAGGCCTGCCCAGCGTAATACGAGGGCGTGGTTTTATTTTTGGAACAAGTGCTGCTGTAGATATGTAGTCATCTATGTTGTCATCATACTTATCATCCTCGTTCCTTCTTCCCACCCTGAGTGCGTGCGCCCTCCCACTTCTAAATGCTGGCGGCAGCAGCAGCAGCCTACGAGTACGGGGGGGGGAGGATGGCTGAGAAAAGTGGGAGCAGCGAGGCGGCAAAGGGAAGGAGAGAGGGAACAGAGACCTCAGTTTACGTAGATCAGAGACAGAGCTGGCAGCTATAGATATATGTTTTATGCTCACGACCCGTACGAGCCATCGACTCGCGCTAAGGACGATCAAGGAGGCGTGCTGCAGGCCAAGCGACTCCAGAACACCTCTGAAAGGTGCGGTCGTTCGATGTTGGGGCCAGAGTGCCGCGTGCGCCATTACCCTGCAGGGTCGAAGTAACGAAGTTTAGGTCATCCGGGAACAATTCCGACCCTGCGCACAACCTGGTCTCGAGAGAGAAGGCACTGCACAGCACTCCACAGAACTGCACAGCACTCTCAGTATATGTTTATACACATGCAATAACAAAGTAGCGTGCAGACGGCTTGTGGATGACATGAGTTTTTGTATAGATAGATAGTTGCCGTAACCTGACCGTGCACTTCGCTAGCAGGATGCTTTCCGTCTTGCAGATGCAGCACCCCGTGCCAAATAGTGCCTCTCTCAACTAAATAATACAGCGGCGGCTGAGGCAGCTCGGGAAGCGGCCCAGCCTACAGCTTGGATTTGGGCGCCGGCTTCTCGGCGTCCATGTACTTCTGCGCGATGATTCTGCGCTGGATCTTACCCGTGGCAGTCTTCGGCATGAGGTCCGTGAAGAATATGCGCTCCGGGACCTTGAAGGATGCGGCCTTCTTGGCGACGTAGTCCTTCAGCTCCTGCTCCGACGCCTTCTCGCCGGGGATGAGCACGACGACTGCGTTGGGCTGCTGGCCGTACTTCTCGTCGGGCACGCCGAACGAGACAGCCTCCCAGACGGCCGGGTGGCCCGTGAGAATGTTGTCCAGCTCGATGGGCGAGATCTTCTCGCCTCCGCGGTTGATAAGCTCCTTGATGCGGCCCGTGAGTGTGAGCAGTCCGTCGTCGTCGATCTTGCCCTGGTCGCCGGTGCGGAAGTAGTGCGTGCCCTTCGTGAACGACTCCGCGTTGGCCTTGTCGTTGTTGAGGTAGCCCGGCGTGACGTTCGGGCCGCGGATGCTGACCTCGCCTTCGGTGTTGGGAGGAAGCACGTTGTCGTTGGCGTCGAGAATGACGACCTCCACACCGTGGCCAACGCCGACGGTCCCCGGTTTTCGCAGGTCTGGCGGAAGGCTGTTGGAGGTCATCTGGTGGCAGGCCTCGGTCATTGCGTAGGCCTCGAGCACGGGAGCCTTCAGCTTGCTCTCGAGCTCGTGGAAGATGTTCAGCGGCAGTGACGAGGAACACGAGCGGACGAACCGGATCTTTGGCGCGGGGTTGGTAGGCACTGGGTGCTTCATGAGTATCTGGTGGATCGTGGGTACAGCTGTGTACCAGGTGGCGCCGTGCGCGAACCAATGCTTCCAGAAGTGGGTGGCGGAGAACTTTGGGGGCACGACGACGGTGCCGCCGGACCCGAGCGGCGACAGCAGCCCCGCCAGAAGCCCGTGGACGTGGAATAGGGGCATTACCAGGTAGGATGTGTCGTGCTCGGTGAGTTTGTAGGTGCCAATGATGTTTCTCACGCTGGCCAGCATGTTGCGGTGCAGCAGCGGGACTGCCTTGGGGCGTCCTGTCGTTCCGCTCGTGTGCAGCACGAACGCGATGTCGTCGGCCTTGGGTTCTCGGAGGTTGCCGCCTCGGTTCACTTTGACCACGTCGGGCTGGGATGCGATTCTGCGGATGCCAACCTTGCGGCCGTCCCAGTAGAGCTCGGCCACCATGATGCCGAGCTTGGCGGCCGCGTTCACGGCGGGGGCGTGGGCCTTGTAGTCGCCCTTTGACACGAGAATGAGCTTTGCGCTCATATCCTGGAGGTAAAAGTCGACCTCGCTCTCTGTGTAGGCCGGGTTCAAGGGGGAGGCCACGAGGGAGGCTCCCGTCACGCCGAGGAAGGCGGCCACGAACTCGAGGCTGTTGGGCACCGAGATCGAAACGGCGTCCTGAGGACGCAAGGTTACGCCGGGCAGAGCAGCAAGATCCTTTTTGAACTCGCTGATGATGCCGCGGAGCTGGTCGTATGTGACCGTAGGTCCGCCGTCGGGGATGATGAGAGCATTGTTGTTCCCCGGCACGTTGTTGAGTACGTTATGCAAAACCGACATAGGCGCTTCACTAACAGAGAAGAACAGAAGTGTTGTTAAGTGGTGGTAGTGAGTTGCGCTCGAGTCAGAGGAGATTAAGTTTCGGAACACTCAGGATGGGGCGGCCCTTATAAGCTCGAGTCGGCTCCGAGGGTCGTTAAGCTGCATGCAGAGCGGGCCCATTTGACGCGGCGCGCGGCACGTGATCTTCATGCGCGACTTCCCTCAACGGTTATCAACCGCTGCCCTACCAATGAGAGCACCGGCAATGGCAGCTCGCGGGGTGGGGGCAGGCCGTCGCTCCCGCCAGCGCTGCAGCTGCCAGGCCAATTTCCGGCGCCGCACCACACAGCGTTCCCGCCTTTCTTTCCGCGTCTCTGGCTCTTTCCCCGCGGCCACAGCGCCGGCATGGGTGCTGGCGCCGCTCCTCTGCCAACCCCCTCCGAGATATCGGACTTGCCACAGGCTGGGCAGCGCCGTACACCTCCAACGTCAGTGGGCAACGTTTGTGCCGCATATCTGCGCGTCCCCGGCGTTCGAAGATGCATGGAGCGCCTGCGTCGGGCACGGCGCCACTCCCGAGATGCAGGCCGCCTGGCTCAATTATCATTGCCCTCACTGGGTCGCCTCGAACCGGCCGGCACACACCCCGCATCCGCTTGCGCACGCATCCCACTTTCGTCCTTTTACCCTTTCTTTCCCCAACTCCCAGAGCCGGCCTCGGCGGCAAGGGGGGCGGAGCCAAGCTTTCTTACCGCAGAGGGAGGCTCCGCCCTACTGATAAGAACCGCTCGCGGCCGTTTCCAAGCCTGACGTCCGCGACGAGGCGAGAGCGCAACCCGCGGGGGGGGGGGAGAAGCGGCAGTGTTAGGGTAGGGGCAACACGGCCGCCTTTTGGGATGTTCGAGGAGGGTGGGAGGGAGGATGGTCGTGCGAGCGCGGGCGAGGGCGCGGGCCGGGCAGAGTGCGGCTAGGCTGCATTCATGGCTAGTGCCGCTGGGAGATTAAGGAGGGCGAGGTGGGAGGTGTCGCCGCCTGTGCCCCGCCGGCCTCCTACCCCCTTCCTGACGCGCGGGAGGAGAGGGCGAGAGATCCTGGTAGCGCTTAACCGCGTGCGTGCGTTCAGCGCGTGCACGTTCTCACTACCCCAGGACCCTGAGTACATAATAATATTTACACTACTGTAGAGGCATCAAGCCACACATCCACGCATCCACGCGAAGCCAGGCGAGAGCGGCCCTGCTGAACCGTAGCTTTCTTGCAGCAGAACGGCTCCCCCTCCCTCTCTCAGAGCAGGCTGCAGCGAACACATATCAGCCTCAGGGGATCGCGACAGTCGGCAGTCCGCAGCCGCAGGCATCGGCGCCCATGATCCCGGAGGGGTTCTGGACGCACGACTACTCGTCGGGCGTCGAGGCCCTGACGAAAACGCTCAGCCTGAGCGTTGCTGAAAACAAGCAGTTTCTCGCCATGGTGCAGGAGCGCGCGCGGATCGAGCACGCGACGGCCGCCAGTCTGGCGCAGCTCTCGCAGGAGCCGGTCATGCACGCCGTGCCGGCCATGTCGGGCGAGTTCGTTGCGAAGAGCTCGACGCTGCAGTCGGCGCTCGGCGTGTTCACCTCCGAGACGGTGAACCAGGCCGTGCTGCACACGCGCGTGGCCGGCGGGCTCGACGGCCGCGTCCGCGCGCCGCTGCAGAAGTGGTGCAACATGTACGCGCGGCGCGTCGACACCTGCTCCGCGCGGCTGCGCAGCCTCGTTACCACCTACGAGCGCCTGCTCCAGGCCGTGAACAAGCAGCGCGCCGCGTACTACGAGAGCTGCCAGCGGCTCGAGGACACGGCCCGGGGCGGCTCGCCGAAGGACCCCATCATCAAGACCATCCGGATGCTGAAAGAGAAGTGGCAGGCTGCGCCGCCCGAGCGCGAGCGCGAGCGCGAGCGCCGGCGCCGCAGCGACGCTTCGGCGGGCCGCCGCCCCGCGCCGCTCACGATCGCAGGGCTGCGGTACACCGAGCGCCAGCTGGCCGACCTGCTGCAGCTGCTGCTTGCGGACGTCGCGCTCGTCGAGTACAGAGTCCCGCTCCTGGGCTCGTACAAGGACGTCTGCACGGGCTCGATGATCTCCACGGCCGCCCGCAAACACCTGCAGAACGACAGCTTTGCCTACGCGGAGAAATTTGGCCAGTCGCTGGTCGACATGGGCTTCCTCAAGCCCGTGGGCCAAATCACGAACCGCTTCCAGAGCCTCCACACGACGAACTACCAGTGGCAGCCGCTGGCGTTCGACCTCATCAGCAGACAGCGCGAGCGCACGCCGTCAATCGCTAGCTCAGCCTCCGACGAAACGGCTCCTGCTCGAAGTACCAGGGACGGCTCTCTCGCATCTGAGCCCGCATCGGAGCCCGCATCTGAGCCCGCATCTGAGCCCAGCACGGACGAGGGCGCCCACGCGGAGACCGCCCATGCGAAGACCTCCCACGCGGAGGCAGCCCACGCGGAAGGCGCCCATGCGGAGGATGTCGCTGTCGCGAGCAACGCGGCCCACACAGGCAGTGCTAGTGCGCTCGGCACTGCGCGCGGTGGTCCGATCGCAGCCGCCAGCGGCGGTGCTCGGCCCTCCAATGATACCCCAGACGGCACCGCTGACCTCGCCGCCTACGATACTAATACCAAATCCAGTGGCCCAGCTGGCGGACCAAGTGGCGACCTGGCCGGCGGTGCACCCGGGTCGCCACGCGGGGACCACGATGACGAGTCTGCGAGCGGGGACGTATCGCAGAGCACGGTTCTACGCCAAGGTAGTCCCTCCGCCGCGTCGCGCCGTGCAAGCTCCGTGCGGAGCGTGCGGAGCCACAGCTCCGGGCACCAGCTGGGCTCCGAGGCCGCGCCGTCGATTGCGTCCGCGGCGGCAACTGAGGGCACCCCGCCGCTCGCCGCAACGGACCCGAGCGAGGAGCACTATCTTCAGGCAGTCATCGAGCTGGACAAGTATCGATGCGACATGGAGCTGGAGATCACGGAGATCTACGAGTTTCTCGACAGGCTGGAGAAGGACCGCGAGGCCGCCATCAAACGCGGCATGCAGGACTACATCCAGATCGTGTTTCGCATCGAGGAGCAGCAGGAGATGCGCTCGCGCATGCAGGCAGCGCAAAGCCACATCGATCCTGCCCTCGACCTACGACGACTCGTGGCGCGGAACAAGACCGGGCCGTTCGTGCCCACAGTCACGGTGTTCCGCGGGTTCTTCTCGGGAAACGTTGTGCAGACTTTCGGCGTTGATCTCGCTCAGTCCAGGTTCTTTGTGGACCTCGCGCTAGACTGGCTCGCGCAGCAGCCCGCGCAGGAAGTGGGCCAGCTGGAGCTCTGGACGCGCCCGCAGCCCCTGGCCGAGATCTACAAGCTCCGCGCGCAGATCAACACGGGCAAGCCGTTCCAGCCAGACGTCATATTCCGCTTCTTCCCGCTCTCGGTCGTGGTGTCCACGCTCAGGCAGTACCTTCTGGAGCTGCCGGAGTCTCTCGTACCCTTCATCGTCTACGAGCGCTGCAAGCAGCTCTACGAGGACGGCGCACCGGCGCCGACTCCGCTAGAGCTCGCCGCGGTGCTGGTCCAGGTACCAGTGGTCAACCGGGACGTCCTGCGCGCTCTCGTGGGCTTTCTGCAGACCAGGTTCCAGCGGGAGGACTTTCCCGCGATCGCCGAGTCGCTGTCGCTGGCGCTCTTCAGGCCCCGCGCGCCGTCGGCCGTTACGATGGACGACAGCCACCCCCACAAACTCATTTCGGATCTGCTGGTGGACGGGAACGCGGTCTTCCAGGAAGTCGACCGCAAGTACGAGGAGATGCGCGTGGAGCGACTGAACCCACGCCTGGCGCCGCGCAGCTCGGTGCCCGAGACGCCTACGCCTCAGACGCCCGTGAGCAACCGCGCAGCAAGCGTCAACGCGATGAGGCCCCTGAGCCTGAGCCTGGGCTCAGGCAAGACCATCACACCTCTCAAGAGCGACCGGAGCGTGACAGACTCTCCGTCGCCGAAGGGGTCCGTGCCCCGCGGACTGGGCATCAACCCCATTCTGCCCGTGAACCTCAGCGAGTTGACGGTGCCATCGTCGCCCCACTCGACGGCCTCTGCGGGGTCGCCGGCCCCCTCGGGGTCTCCGACCCCGTCGTTCACCCACGCAGCCACACTGTCGCCTAATTATGAGCTACGACTTCCCAGGGTGCGCGAGAAATCGAAGGACTCCGAGGACTCACAGTGAGCTCCGTTTCTTCGACGTTGCATGGCGCGCCTGTGTACGGCGCTATCTCAACGAAATTTGGACCACTGGAGAAATAATGCATCGAGCGACTCAGTCGCTGTATGTACTTTTAGACAACTTATTAATATAGAATAGAGAGTTTTGTTCTTCGCTGTCTCGGCTCTATTCTCACACCGTGCTTTGCTGAACCAGCTCCGCTTCTCTAGCCATTCTCCGCCAAGAACTGACCAAGGGATAGAAGGCTGCGACGTAAAGACTGGTTTTACTAGAAACTGATCGTGTCTTGCGCGGAGTGGGGGGATACAGGGGCTCACACCCCGCCAACAATCTCCTTGAACAGGTGGCCACATGGAACAGTAGCCTGCAGCCGCGTGCAGAGCAAGAAGGCCCCGCTGAGCTTCCGGTGGAGCCCGTAGGTCTCTTCCGGAGGCGGCGTCAAGCGTTCGCGCAGCATGAGGCGGATGTTGCCTCGGACCCGGTCGGTGACGGTCTGGTTCCGGAAATCGTAGGTGGGGCTCCGGAACGGCTCACCCAGGATGAGGATCGAGTCGACGTGAGCGTCGACCATGGCTCGCGACTCGAGCCCGGTGAGGTACCCCAGTTCTTTCGAGTAGTGCTCGCAGGCCTCTCTGTCCTGCTTTACCGCGGCGCGAAGCACCTCTAGATAGGGCTCCACGAACTTGCTCGAGTACTCACGCGTTGCGCCGAAATCCAGGATCTCGAGTTTGTTGGTCTCCGTGTTCAGAAGAAAGTTGGCCCAGTTGGGGTCCGTCTGCATAAACCTGAACTCGGCCACCTCTAGCAGGCACAGCCGCATGACCCGCGCAGCGATGTCGTCGTATACTTCCTGCTTCTGCCACGCCGCAGGCAGCTTGTCGATGTTGTGTCCTTGCATGTACTCCATCGTGAGGACGTGCTTCGTGCTCAGCTCGGTGATTACCTCGGGGACTTTGTAGAGGTCGGCGCTGCGATCTTGAGCCAGGCGCTCGCGGTACTTTGTCGCGAAGGCGGCCTCGCGGTGGTAGTCGCACTCCCACGCCAGCTCGTGGCGGGCGTTGGCAATGGTGCTGTCCAGGAAGAGACCCTCCGGCAGGAGGCGCGATCCTATAAGGAGCAGCGAGAGCGTGTTCAGATCCGAGTCTATGCTGTTCGAGACTCCTGGAAACTGGACCTTCACGGCGACCTCCCGGTCACTGCCGATTTTGGCGCGGTGGACCTGGCCTATCGATGCCGCCGCAAACGGCCGCTCGTCAAACTCGCTGTAGCGCGCCCGCCAGCCCGCACCGAGATTCGCAGCCATCACCTTGTGCAATTGCCGCGGTGGCATGTAGTTGGCGCGGCTTTGCAGCTTCGTCAACATCTCCTGGATTTCCTTGGGCACGATCTTCTCGTCCTGGAACGAGATCAGCTGGCCTATCTTCAGCGCGGCTCCGCGCATTCGGCTGAGCTTTCGCACCATGCGATCCAGGTTTCCCTTGCTAAAGATGAGGCTGCCGTCCCCTCCGGACCCTCCCATGCGCTTGATACTCTCGGAAAGCACGCCAAGACCGATACCCGTCGCCAATTGCCCATAATGGTACATGCGCTCCAGCTGCGAGGTCGGCACCCGGGAAGACTCCATCTCGTCTTTTTTGCTGGAATAATTCCTCGCGACCGCGCGCGTCGGGCGCCGCATTGCTGCGATCCGTCGCGTCAACATGGCGAAGAGGAGCGGTCCCTCAGTTGGCTTCAGCGCATCTTACCAGGGTTGCGGCCAACCGCTTCTTTCTCGTCGTGTGAGCGGCGGGCATCCCTCCGGCTTGCATGTTGCGTGAAGAGACCTCAAGAACGACTCTATTTTGCGAGGTAAACCGGTGGTAGCGTATTGAGAGAGAAGCAAGAACAACACAATTTGTAAACACTAGCATGCGGCCTGACTCGTGCTGCAGCGAGCACACCTCCGCAGCTCCAGGCTGAGATTAGAACTATGCAACTCGCAGATATATATTTGTGTAGCCAGTTACCACAGGATGCTGCGAATCACAGCATCCTGTGCAGCATCACTTTTCACGCTCAGCTGTGAGGGCACGCGTGTGCCGGCCGCTGGCGCGCCGAGGGATATAATCGCCCTCGTGTTTATCTAATTTTTTTCCTGGGAGTGGTTTCCTCGACACCCACCTTGAAGAACGGATCTGGCTTCCCGCACAGCCAAGTTTGCCATGGCTGAACCCGACTCGAAAAAGCCGCGGACCTCCAAGTGCGAGTACAAACTGCGGATGGCAGAAGCAATTCGTCTCGAGGACGGTCCCGAGAACCCATGGCTGGGCAAGCCGTACTCCTCGAAATATTTCAAGATACTGGAGGGCAGGCGGAGCCTGCCCGTGCACACGCAACGAAAAGAGTTTTTGAAGCTGTACCAGAACAACCAAGTCCTCATCTTTGTTGGCGAGACTGGATCAGGAAAAACCACTCAGATCCCCCAGTTCGTCGCGCTTCACGAGTATGCTAGCGGCAACGCGGACAGCCAGATTGCGTGTACACAGCCTCGCCGAGTGGCTGCTATGAGCGTCGCCGACCGCGTGGCCGACGAGATGGACGTGGAGCTGGGGCGAGAGGTAGGTTACTCGATCCGCTTCGAGGACAGGACTAGCGAGCAAACAAAGCTGCGATACATGACAGACGGTATGCTGCTGCGCGAGGCCATGTCGGACCCCGAGCTCTCACGATACTCGTGTATCATACTGGACGAGGCTCACGAGCGCACACTGTCGACCGATATTCTGATGGGGCTTCTGAAGCTGCTTATCCAGCGTCGCCCCTCGCTGAAGCTCATCGTCATGTCGGCCACGTTGGATGCCGAGAAGTTCCAGACATACTTCGGAGGC
Organism: Starmerella riodocensis; assembly: GCA_004124955.1. Lineage (NCBI taxonomy): Eukaryota > Fungi > Ascomycota > Dipodascomycetes > Dipodascales > Trichomonascaceae > Starmerella > Starmerella riodocensis. The sequence goes on from NRDT01000058.1 coordinate 47,371, forward strand.
GCCCCGCTTCTAGCTGTTCCGGGACGAACCCATCCCGTCGAGATATTCTACACGCCCGAGTACCAGGAAGACTATCTCGTTTCTGCCGTGAGAACGGTGCTGCAGATACACAGCTCCGAGCCGGCAGGAAGCGGCGACATCCTCCTGTTTTTGACGGGTGAGGAAGAGATTGAAGAGGCGTGCAAGAAAATCAAACTCGAGGCCGACCAAATGAGGCATGAGCGCGCAAGCGTGGGGCCCATAGAAGTTTATCCCCTCTACGGCTCACTGCCGCCTCAACAGCAGCAGCAGATTTTCCGCGCGGCCCCCGAGGGTGGACGCAAAGTCGTGGTCAGTACTAATATTGCCGAGACATCACTGACCATCGACGGGATCGTCTATGTGATAGACCCGGGGTTCTCAAAGCAGAAGGTGTACAATCCCCGCGTGCGGGTCGAGTCACTTCTCATATCGCCCATCTCGAAGGCGTCAGCACAGCAGCGGGCTGGCCGAGCCGGCCGCACGCGGCCGGGCAAATGCTTTCGCCTGTACACGCAGGACGCCTACAATTCCGAGCTTGTAGAGCAGAGTTACCCGGAAATTCTGCGGTCCAATCTGTCCAACACAATCCTCGAACTCAAGAAGCTGGGAGTTGACGACCTGGTGCACTTCGACTTCATCGACCCGCCCGCGCCAGAGACCATGATGCGGGCTCTGGAGGAGCTGAACTACCTGAAATGTATCGATGACGAGGGAAGCCTTACTCAACTCGGTCTGCAATGCTCTTTGATTCCTCTGGATCCCACTCTTGCGGTTACTCTGATCTCTTCGTCGCAGATGAAGTGCAGCGAGGAGGTGCTTACCATTGTGGCCATGCTCTCGGTCCCTTCAGTCTTTGTTCGCCCTCACAACGCGCGCCGAGAGGCGGACGATGCCAAAATGGTGTTCGCAGACGAGACGAGCGACCATCTGACGCTGCTGAACGTCTACAACCGGTTTGAAGAAGAGTTCAAGCGCGACAAGAAGAACGCATCGCAGTGGGCCTGGGAGCACTACTTGAACATGAGATCCTTGACTAGCGCGAAGTCGGTTCGCAACCAACTTAGAAGCATTCTCCAGCGACAGGGCCACGCCATCATTTCCACACCAGTGACCCACAAGCACTACGACTCGCGCATCAAGAAAGCGTTCGTGAAAGGATTTTTCATGCAAGTCGCCAAGCGACAGGGTACCAAGAAGATATTCAAGACTCTCAAGGACAACCAGGACGTCGCTCTGCACCCGTCCTCGGTGGTCTCAATGCGCTCAGTGGATTTTGTACTATATCACGAGTTTGTTCTCACAACTACAAACTATATCAGGACCGTTACGTGCGTCAAGCCGGAGTGGCTTCTCGAGCTCGCTCCTGCCTATTTCGATCCTCAGTCGTTCGATCGAGGGTCAGCTGATATCAGCATCGCTCTGGACCACGCCCAGAAACGCCTTCACAAGAAGACGCACGGCCGGAACTAACGGGTGTGTGGGCCCTGCCCTAATTTGTTTTTTATCCTGCACCTCTCTGCTATAGATAATATCGACCGCTAATGAATATGTACACGTAAATACATTTTCGTCAGCACCCTTCCCTCGCGGTAACTATGGAGCGTGAGCCGCGGCCGGCAGACCGGCCCGCACTTTGTCGTGAAACTGCCCAGTCATTCGGGTCGCCAACTCCAGCCGATCTCCACACACAACGCCCCAATGAGTGCCACGCCCCCAGATGCGGGGATTAAGTGAGAACGATGAACGAGCATGCCTCCCGTCTGCGAACCCTCGTGTAATAGATGCATATACGCTAGGGTAAATAATCCGAACGTGATACATATATCCGGATATCAACGAAAGACTGTTGGGAGATCATAGGCGAGCCAGTCAAGCTTCCCGGCCCTTTTGAAGGTGAAGGCGAGGCTATTTGCGTAGTGCATGTACAAAATTAGAGAAGTAGCATCTTAAAATGCAAGGAAACCGCTGAGCCGCCTGACGCACCATCTGGGTTCGGGCTCTAGAAGCTACTGTAGGCGCTGATGCCCAATGATGGCCGGGTGCCCCCGTTGGATCTCGTAAGCTCCTCACCCATAAAGTCGAGCCCACACGTTGCTGCCCTAACATCGAACACAAACCTCATGATGCATATACGTCAGCGTTTTGTGATCCTCGCAGGCAATATATATATACCGTCTTTAAACCCCACCACCGCCCGGGTCAACCACATATAGCAGTTCCTATCAGTCCGCTACAAAAAAATGTCTGAAGCCGTTGGAGATATTGGCCTTATTGGTCTGGCCGTGATGGGCCAGAACCTTATTCTCAACATTGCCGACCACAAGTACGACGTCGTTGCTTTCAACCGCACAACGTCTAAGGTCGACCACTTCCTTGCGAATGAGGCCAAGCCGTACAAGAACATCCACGGCGCTCACTCCATTGCTGAGCTGGCCAAGAAGTTGAAGAAGCCCAGACGTGTGATTCTGCTCGTCAAGGCCGGCAGCGCCGTCGACAACTTCATCGACCAGCTCATCGAGCACTTCGAGCCCGGAGATATTATCATTGACGGCGGCAACTCGAACTTCAATGACTCGAACCGCCGCTACCAGGAGCTCAAGGACAAGGGCCTTCTCTTTGTCGGAATGGGCGTTTCCGGTGGAGAGGACGGTGCTCGTTACGGTCCGTCTCTCATGCCCGGTGGCGACGAGCGCGCGTGGCCCCACCTCAAGTCGATCCTGCAGGACGTCGCCGCTAAGTCTGACGGCGAGCCCTGCTGCGACTGGATTGGCCCGGCTGGCTCGGGCCACTTCGTCAAGATGGTCCACAACGGCATCGAGTACGGTGACATGCAGCTGATCTCCGAGGCCTACGAAATGATGCGCAAGTTCCTCAAGCTTGACGACCAGGAGATCTCGCAGGTCTTCGACAAGTGGAACAAGGGTGTGCTCGACTCTTTCCTCATTGAGATCACTCGTGATATTCTGGCCTTCAAGACGAAGTCTGGCGAGCCCTTGGTCGAGAAGATCCTCGACCAGGCCGGTCAGAAGGGCACTGGTAAGTGGACCTCGATCACCGCTCTGGACATCGGCATGCCCCTTACCCTCGTCTCTGAGGCCGTGCTGGCCCGCTGCCTGTCGTCGATCAAGGAGGAGCGTGTCTCCGCCTCTAAGATCCTCGAGGGTCCCGAGGTGACCCCTTACAAGGGCGACAAGCAGCACCTCATTGACAGCCTTGAGCAGGCTCTTTACGCGTCTAAGATTATCTCGTACGCGCAGGGCTTCCAGCTCATCCGCGCTGCTGGCAAAGAGTTCGGCTGGGAGTTCAACAACGCCGGCATTGGTCTCATGTGGCGTGGTGGCTGCATCATCAGGTCTGTCTTCCTCGCTGACATCACTGCTGCCTACCGCCAGGACGAGAAGCTGGAGAACCTTCTCTTCTACCCGTTCTTCCGCGACGCCATCCATAAGGCTCAGCCCGCGTGGCGTGAGGTCGTGGCTCTTTCGGTCCAGCACGGTGTTCCGACCCCCTGCTTCTCCACGGCTATCTCGTTCTTCGATGGCTACCGTTCCGCCCGTCTTCCCGCGAACCTGCTCCAGGCCCAGCGTGACTACTTCGGTGCCCACACCTTCCGCGTCCTCAAGGAGGAGGCCACGGAGGACTACCCCGCCGACCAGGATATTCACGTCAACTGGACCGGACACGGTGGCAACGTCTCGTCGTCGACTTACATCGCTTGAAGTCGAGGCTTCGCACCGTAAACATCCCTTAGCTAGCTACATTTCTGTTTGAGATCTATATAGACTGAGTTGTTTTCACCTATTATGGCATTTTTCGAGCATAGCCATGAAGTCTATTGAAGTGAGTCGGAGGATGCTTAACACTTTACAAAATACCGCTATGAGATTTAGCTTTTTTATCTGGTAGCAGAGTCGTGCCGTGCCGGTATTAAAACGCCGTCCTATCCATTGTTAGCACTGACTCGATAAATTTGGCGAAAGGCATCTGGCCCTCGCCTTCGCCCACGATCTTTGCGTTCGGTGAACTGCGAGTGACCACTGCTCCCCCGTGAGCCTTGACGATGTCGCGGAACGTGCTGCCTTTGTCTTTCAGCTCTGGATCCAACTGGAGCTTAATGTCCTCAAGCAGGCCTTTTCCATGAAGCTGGTCTCTTGCTTCCAGCGCGCTCGACAGATGCTCGTCCTCGATTCTGTAACTGTCTACCGGCAACAAATTTCCTGATCTGAGGCTTGCATCTATCCATGAGGGCCTCACGAATTCGGAGGCTGTTGCCAAACCTTGCAAGAATTTCACCGTTTTGAGGGGTCGAGGAGCCACGATTACTTGCACTGGTAGTGTTTTCACAACGCTGAGTCCTAGACGCGCGCAGGCCTTGTTACTCGGCGGATCATCTACACCACTGAACATGACTCGAATGTGATCTTGGGACGATGTGCTTGGAGCTTCCGGCGAATGCGACTTCACAACAGACTTGTCTACTGCCGAGCTCACTTTTGGCTTCTTACCTCTGGGAGCTTGATCCTGGGCGCTGTGAACGCTGCTGCGGGCGGCCTCACCAGAATTCCTCTTGTTGCCATTTGGGCTCTTTGTGGCATCTAGTGCTGGTTGTGCCATTTTTCTGTGATTTGGGGGTTGATCTTTCCCATGGTCACGACCTGGTTCGTCCTGAAAAACACCACCAGCCACCTCCTTCTCCTTCGCTTCCTCGTCCTTGTTCTTCTCCTCGTCCTTAACCTCATCTTCGTCCTCGTCCTCGTCCTCTGGAAACAGTTTTCCCTTTTTGAGCTTCTGGTGGAACTCGTTCTCAATGACCATCGCATCGTGCAGCCAGTTGCCAGCTCGTTGTTTGGCTTGACGCTTCGCGTGCTGCTCTCTAGCAATAGTGAGTTCCTCAGGCCTCTGGAACTTGTTCAGTACGTTGGCCACAAGGTTGCGAGTACCGATAAGTGTCGACATGGAAAGTTTGGGCGAGAAGTATGTGTAAAGTCGCGAAGTGGGATCCTGCGCTTGCCAGTATGCGTAGCAGTCTTCAAGCCAGAGGTGATTGACCACGGGTATCCCCCATCTCTTAGCCGCCTCGTATTTCTGGCCGGATTCGTAGGCGGTTATGAGATGAGTGGAGTTGTTCTCGATCAGCTTTCCACTATATGTGGCTCCTAATGAGACTATGAGAGATTGGAGGTAGGCACGCGCGTCTCCTGTGTAATTGGTTACACAGATCTTGAAGTCACGCATGCTGGGAAGCCCACCTCTGACCTCCGGATAGTGAAGAAGGTGGTTCGGCTTCTCGAACTTTTGGTGGATCATGACCCAGTAGAGCCAAGTGACGTTGCCGACAATTAGTTTCTGTTTCGACGCCCGGATATATTGCTCTCCTTCTCGCCATTTCCCAACATATACTTGAGCGTCTTGAAGGTCCCGCGCGATCTCGCCGCCATTCAGCTCTATCAAGTAGTTGACGGTCTTGCTCACACGCTCGCTCAGATCCAGGTCATTACCTAGGTAGAATTTTCGAGAGTCGAGGATGTTCGACCCGAGACCCTCCCTCATTGACTGTTGCACAGCCAGACGCGGGCTATCTTTGATAGGAAACGTACCAGTCAGGTCCATGTTTTGCGTCATGATGATCTCCGAGGACTCGTTCGTCAGAAGGTACGGCGTGTCGTCCACCTTGACTTTGAGGGACATACAGGCGTCGATCCACTCTGGTCTCACCAACTTGATTCCGAGGTCTGGACTGTTGCGTCGGCTTTGCAGCACCAGTTGACACTCCGCAGTGTCCAGGCCGTTCGCGACGACATGCGACGTATATCGCGTGACGATGTCAGAGCACTCGCCGCCCGAAGCTAGGATGCCTGCCTTGAAGACGTCGCTGTCTCCGGAACTTAGATCCGAAAAGCACGCAATGACTTCCTTCATGAAATTCCGTGGATCTGGAGAGTACGGTTTCATCGGCACTAGCTTCTTTTCGCGAATGCACGCATGTATCCAATTTTCTGTGACGGTTGGTATCATGAAGCGGCGCATTTCTTCGGCTCTATCATAATCAGACGAAGACGCGACAATGATCAGCTTCGGAGAGACGTCACCGTCTGCTCTCTCGCCCCAGGCAACAATCTCCCCGCCGTTGGCTTTAATCAGGTTCACC
>NRDT01000059.1:0-53484 GCA_004124955.1 Starmerella riodocensis
GGCACCTACAGCGGTAATATCCACAGCCTTGTCGGTCAACTCATCTAGTAGTCCCGTTATGGCGGCCGAGAATGACTGCAGTGCCTCCGTCGCCGACGTTTGCGACATACAGCTTGCGACGCGCGCCCGCGCGCGGCGAGACGATGTCGCCTTCTGGGCTCACGTAGCACGAGACGGCGGCGACGGCCGTCGAGCCCGAGTGCCGGATGTCCATGTGGCGCAGGCGCTCGTCCATGCGCTGGAACGCCGTGGACAGCGCGAGGGGCACGTCCTTCGGCAGCGGCTGCGCGGCAATGGCCTCCGCCACGAGCCGGTGCAGGTGCTCCGCGACGGCAGTCGCGCACTGCACGCCGGCGTGGCCGTCGTACACGGCGAGGTACGCGCAGCCAGGCACGTCCATGAACTCGGGGATCACGACGCTCGCGTCCTCCATCGTCTTGCGGTAGCGCGCGTTGCAGTCCGAGACGACGCCGATGTCGAAGCCCGCGTTCGCGGCCTGCGTCTGGTCGCCCTTCCCGTCCGCGCGGGGGAGCGGCGTCACGGGCTCGAGCCCGTGCTGCCGCGTCAGCGAGCCGTGCCGCGAGCTCGTCTTCGTGTTGCTTCGGCCGAAGAGACCCATTCACGCGGCGCGAGGCTCTCTGAGGCTAAAGGCTGGTGTGTGTGTGTGTGGTGCGTACGCGGCGCGCGCGTTACAGGTGTAGGGGGGGTGGGGAAACAGGATGCGCGTGCCAAGGGCGTATGCGCGACGGAGGGCGCGGATCCGTGCGAGTCTAAATACGGGGGTTCGTGCGAGGGGATGCGCAACAACTGTGCGGGTCCGCTAGGCTGCGCAACGCAGCTGCAACGCGTGGCGGCGCGAGAGAAGAAGGCGCGACGAGAACGCGACAGTGCCAGAACAGGACCCCGCCGGCTGCTACCCACTAAGCGACAGGAGCCGAGAGCAGGATTTAGAGCTTCTGCTATCTGTGGCGGCCCCGCGAAGAGTGGTGTCTCAAGGGACGGATCGTGGTCGGTTGCAAGCTCGCGGCCCGATGGGGAGTCTGGAGGGTGACCTCGCCGGGGCAGAGGGTCCTCCTGCCCTTCGCTAAGCCCGACTGTTTGCGCGCGCGCGCGCGCTGGTGGAAAAAGGGCCAGACTTCGGGCGTCGTCCCCCGCGAGTGGACGCGCCGCTGCAGGTTTGTGCGCAGTCTGGCCGCTCTCTGTGAACGGTATTAGCTGAAGATGCCCGCGGGCACGTTGCCTCATGTAGAAGCATTGCCCTGCATATAGTTCCGTAAATTGATTCGCACGGCCGTGCGAACAAACGTTTCGCAAAGCATGCTTCCTAGATAGCTACTTCAGAGACCACTTCCGAGGCTGGTTTAGAGGCTACTTCCGAGGCTGGAGGGCGCCGCGCGCGCCCGGCGCACGGCAGCGGCTGCGCAGATGCGCACTCCCTGCCAGCCCGAGCACTCTCGATGCTCATTAGTCTAATTCCCTACATATGCTCTTTTCTCAGTCAACTCTCTCCTGCTCTCTGTCTCTGTCGGCGTCGTGCCTCGCACCCCCAAAGGACGCGCGTCGCCGCGCGGCGGCGCACGCGGCGGTCCTGCGCGCTCTGCGACGCATATTAAAGGTAGAGGCCCTCGAGGTTCTCCTCGACCTTGGTTTTCATCACGCGCTCCTTCGCGGCCTGGAAGTCCGCGGCGGTCACCTTCATGCGGCGCTCGCGCAGCGCCAGCAGACCCGACTCCGTGCAGATCGCCTTGATGTCGGCGCCGCTGAGGTCGTCCTTCGCGCTGACAATGTCGTCGAGCTTGACGTCCTCGGCCAGGCTCATTTTCGAGGTGTGGATGCTGAGGATCTTGCGCTTCGTGTTGTAGTCCGGGTTCTCGAACAGGATCTTGCGGTCGATGCGGCCTGGCCGGATCAGCGCCGGGTCGAGGGACTCGATCTTGTTCGTGGCCATGATCACCTTGACGTCGCCGCGGTCGTCGAACCCGTCGAGCTGGTTCAGCAGCTCCAGCATGGTCCGCTGGATCTCGCGCTCGCCGCCGCTCGTGCTGTCGTAGCGCTTCGAGCCGATGGCGTCGATCTCGTCGATGAAAACGATGGACGGCGCGTTCTCGGCGGCGATCTGGAAGATCTGCCGCGTCAGCCGCGGGCCGTCGCCGAGGTACTTCTGAATGAGCTCCGACCCGACGATGCGCAGGAACGACGCGCTCGTGCGGTTCGCGACGGCCTTCGCCAGCAGCGTCTTGCCCGTGCCCGGCGCGCCGTACAGAATGACGCCCTTCGGCGGCTTGATGCCCATCTCCTCGTACAGCTCCGGGTGCGTCAGCGGCAGCTCGACGGACTCCTTGATCTCCTGGATCTGGCTCTCGAGGCCGCCCACGTCGCTGTACGTCTCGTTCGGCGCCTTGTCGATCTTCATCACGCTGACCATCGGGTCCGCGTCGTCCTGCAGCACCCCCACGACGCTCACCGTCTTCTGGTGCAGCAGCACCGTGCACCCGGGCTCCAGCGCGTCCTTGTCCACAAACGAGCGGATCGACACGTAGTACTCGGGCCCGCTCGACGAGCTCACGATGGCGTGGTCGTCGTCAATGAGCTCCTCGAGCGTGCCCAGGCTCATCGGCGAGCCGCGCATCTCGTCCACCTTCGAGCGCTCCTCCGCAATCTTGTCCTCCGCCGGCCGCAGGTTCTCCTGGTTCTGTACAAACTCCTCCTCCAGCAGCAGGTGGTCCTTGATGCGCTCGAGCCTCAGCAGCCGCAGCCGCGAGCGCTTCGTGGGGTGCACCGTGGGCAGCCGCGTCGCCGAGTCGGGGCCTTTGCCGCCCTTCCGCTTGCGCAGCTTGCGCGTCTGCACGGGCGGCTCATACTTCTTCTTCTGGCTCTTGTCGCCCTTCTTCTTGCCATTGCCACCGGGCCCGCTCGGTGTCTGTCCCATTGTCTGGTGGAAAGGTGTGGCTTTACTCATCACGCCTTGCACGGTGATGTATGCACGTCGCTGCCCGCACCCCACCGCCTTGCGTCCCTAGCCTTTGGCAGCCGGTCGGGCGCGCCGGCCAGCTTAGTTAGGCCGCGCGGCGAGGCGGCCTGCGTGCGCAGCACAAAACAAGTTTTGGCGAAAGTGTAAGCGGGCGCGTGGGCTCAGGCGCGCGGAGTCCGGGCGCGCGGGGCCCGGTGCGCCACCACGCTCTGGCGCGTTTCGCGACTAGGTCTGTGTGTCTATATGTATGTAAGTGGCTCACGCAGCCCACACTTAGAGCAGCTCAATTCCAGCAGAGGAGCGCCTCGTTAATTATTTTGGTGAATGCCAGAATTTGCCCAGCCTGAATTGCAGACGGCGTACATTAGCGGCCGTTAGGTACTGGCCTTAACGGCGGTCTGCCCAAGTCGAGTGCCTGGCCGCCCGCTAAACCTACGCCCACGCGCGCGATCTATGAAGCCGACGCCGGCGACCGCGCGCGGGTACGACAACGTCTACGACCCGTCCGAGGACTCGTTTTTTCTCCTCGATTGTCTCGAGAAGGACGAGCGGTTTCTGAGCGCGCTCCACGGCGCGCCGCTCGTCGCCGAGCTAGGCACGGGCACGGGCATCGTCTCTTCGTTCGTGCCGCACGTCCGGCCGGCGCCCTACCTCGCCGTCGCCTCCGACGTCAGCCCGGCGGCGTGCGCCTGCGCCGGCGCCTCGTGGCGCCTGAACTGGCCAAACCGGCCGGGCCTCGAGGTCGTCCGCGGGAACCTGCTCGACTGGCTGCGCCCCCACTCGGTGGACGTCCTTCTCTTCAACCCGCCGTACGTGCCCTCGGAAACGGTTCCAAACCGGCCGCAGAATGTCTCGGATGCCGCAGACTTGAGCGACGACCGCTGGGTCGACCTTGCACTCGACGGCGGGCGCGACGGCATGGAGATCACGAACCGCGTGCTCGACGAGCTCGACTCGCGGCTCGCCCCGCAGGGCGTCGCGTACATCCTGTTCTGCGCCAGCAATCATCCACAGAGTGTTTGCGCGCGTCTGCGCGCTCGCGGCTGGGCGGCGCATCACATCGACACGCGCCGCGCCGGGTGGGAGGTGCTCTCTGTATATAGATTTAGCAGGGCATAAAACTGCCGTGGCTGGCCGCGGCTGGGCAGACCGGCTCGCTGTCATTATTTATTGTGATACAGAAATAAGATGTGTGTATATAGATACACACACTTAGAAACTACCTGCTCGCTAGTGAGCTGTGTAGGTGTGGGTGTCTCATCACGGTATCTCTTGCATGCAGGATATGCTCAGACCGCGCAAATCAACTAGGGAAATGTCAAGGCGTGTAATGCTAGGTTATTTAAATAGGTCGGCAAGCAGCCATTTTTCGCAGAACTCGCGATCCGGCACCGTCATGGAGTACACCTCCTCGTGGCTCGCGAAGGAGATCTGGCTCAAAAACGCGGGGAGATCAGCCAGTGTTGCGCGGAGAGGCAGCAGCGGGCGCCGCTGCCCGCGGAACTCCGCAGTAGGGACGACAAGCTGCTCGGGAACCGCTCGCTTCGGGATGGCGGCGCTCGACCCCAGGCGTTCCAGAATGCCTCCGGCGCGCGCGGGCGCCCGACTTTTCGTCTTCTCTGCGCTGGCGTGACCGCCGGTCGCGCTGTCGCGCCTTCCAATATAGTCGTGGACGGTGCTGCCGTTGTCCGAAATAAAGAGCCACTCAAACGGCTGGAATTGCTCTGCCCCCACCACCAGTGCTAGATCTATAAGCTTGCAGGCTTCGAGGAGTAGCTCGGCCTCCTCTCCCTCCGCTGGGGTCTTTCGCTTGAGCGCATGCTCGAACGTGGCCTGCAGCCGGTACGCCATGAAGGCCACAAGTGTCGTCGAGGGCTGGCCCAGCATGCAAGCTCGCAGCAGTATGCATACGCTCGCCGCGTTCTGCTCCCACATCGACGCCAGCTGGTTAGTGAGCTTGGACCAGTTTACGCCAAGCACGTTGGTCGGAGTGCAAACGCTCAAGTATGCGAAGCGGCGCAGGTTCGAGTTCGCGAGCTCTTTCGTGCCGGACCAGCCGAACAGAACGCCCGTGCTGGACCCGTATGTCGCCAGCTTGGATGTGAAGTCCCGCACTCGCTCTTTGTCGCACTGTACCCAGCTGCGCACGACGGGCTTCAGCTTGAGGCTCTCTGCGAGGGTCATTGGCATCAAATGGTCTTCCGTGCGGGTCTCAAACAGGAAGTCGCCGATGTGCCGCGTCCAGGTCTTCGCGGGGCTCGTGCCCGCAATGCCAAAGGTGCTCGAGACAACGGTTAGCAAGTCCGCGCCTTTTGCCACATCCTGCGGCGTTTTGAGCATGGAGTTCAAAACGCGGCTCAGAAGCGTCGCTTGTCGATCGGGCTCGCTGATGACCACAGACATCTGCCGCAACGCGTCCCCGACGACTTTGGGGTCACCGATGTCCGCGATCACGAGTTTCGAATAAACGTCCGCAAACTCGCGGACGACCTTCTTCCTATTCTTGAACTTGAGCTGGTCAAAGCGTGGTAATATGGACTGAGTCAGGAAAGCAAGAACGCTGTTCTGAACCTGCTGCTTCGTGTGCTCAGAAGATTTGCTGCCTTTGGCTCCGTGAGAGTCGCTGCCAATCAAAGTGCTGTTGCTGCCCTTCTGATCGATGTGCTGCGAATCAATACTGGATGCGCTGCTGTCGCTTCCCCGAACGCCAATGGCGCCGCCATTGATGCTCAAAGTCAACCCAGCTAGGCCACCAGTCAGCGCGGAGCTGAAAGAGGTGCTACTGGAGGCGACTGTGTTCAGAAACTGACTCACAGTTGGCCACACATCTCCTAGCACGTCGGTCTCGAGAGAGTCCACGTATACTATACTAAACTCAAACATGCGCCAGTCATGCTTCGTCGCCATGTCCAACAGTATTTCTAGCGTCGCTCCTATGCGGGCACCCTCAAACATGTGCGTCATGCGGACTGCAAACTTGAGATCCGGAATGTTAGTAGCCACACTGCGCAGCGTCTCGTAGGGGTGCGTACTGTAGCAGAGAGTCATCAGCTTACGAAGTCGAGTTTTAAGCCTTCCCGTGATGTGTAGAGCAGTCGCATATTCACCCGTTTTGACCACGCCGGTCGACAAGGTGGTCCGCTGCAGGAATAGCCAAAATTTGCAGCTGTAGGCAATAGCGATCTCTAAGCAGTTCAAAAAAGTGGCATGCGACGCCTCTGCCCTCGACCGGTCCTCTGGTGACTCCACTTGAAAGCCCGTGAGCGCGCTCGTGATACTACCAGCGGCACTGCTGTTAGCCCCGCTAGCACTCGCGCTCTGTCGCAAGGCCTCTTGCCCAGTTGCCAGTATGAGTTCGATGGACGCAAATAAGTGCAGGATAATCCCGACGTCTCCGACTTCTCCAAGCTTGGACTCCACAAGAGCTACGTACAGGGTATCCAGACGCTGAACGATCTTTTGCAGTAATGAGTATTCGACGCGAGGTTCGGATGATAAGAGCGCTGCCAAGAGCTGGTTGAAGACTTCGTAGTCCACTTCTGTGCGCAGCCGAGTAACGCATGCCTCGATGAATAACCTGAGAGAACTCGCGCTGTCAAGCTGCGGTATGGCGGCCGTGGCGAACCTCACCAAAGCTACTGGAACAGCATGACACTTCGAGCTCGAGGCATCGTCAGGGTCTCTTTCCTCATTAGAAGGCGTTGAGTTTGGGCTCCGCCCCTCCTCTTGATACTCCTTGACGTAGGATTGAGTCAAAGCGTCAACAAAACGGCGTAGCCAAACTTTACCATCTTTGATTCTCGAGTCCAAAACGGTGATCTCCGCTAGCTCCAGCGCATGGGCATACCCCTTCTCGGGCAGCAGAGACTTGTCGAACCACTCCAGAAGGAGCGTGCAGGCCAGAGGAGCGTACTTCGATATGTACGCGGTTCGAATTTCTGAAACGTGAAGTACACCAACAAACCTCTCCAAAACATAGCTAAAAACGCATTCGTCGCCACGACTCTCCACGTCCAGTTTGTCGAGAAGCAGTTTGACCAGGCGCACAGTGGTTCCGGTCCTCACGATACTGCTCTGAAGATAGGACAGATATAAAGATTTATCTTCCTCTTTCAAATCGATGAACAGCAGCAGAGGCTTTGTGAGCATCACTTTCGCATCGTTCTGCTCCACTGAATGCGTCCATATAGCCGCAAAGATCTTTGCTCTCTCGGTAGGAGGTCTCGACGTATCCGCCAAAACTGCGCACAATGAAGATGGCACGACGAAATCATCGGTTGCTTCGTGAATGCTCCACAATTCCTTGACTTTCTCCAATTGTTTGTGTCCACCGGATGTCAGACAGTTTGCAAGGTTTTGCACAAAACTCTGCACGTAGCGACGGACTTGTGCCGGAGTCATTCTATCGACAATGTGAATGAACATGCGGACGCCATCACTGGTGCCGGGGTTGAGGTGCTCTATCAAACGAGCACTCTCTGGGATTTCAAGCGCGAGCCCAGGCCTTGAAGGGAATAGCGAGAGGACAGAGTTTAGAATAACTCCAGAGCCATTCTGCAAAAAGAGGTCGCCCGCCAGTTTTATGAGGTACCAGCTAATTTCCTTTTTTGAGGGCGCAAAAGCAAGATGATCCTCCTCGCCATCATCATTGTTCTCCAAAGACTTGCCGAAGCGCTCTAGAATGTGTGTCCGCAGTTCTTCGTGGGAGACCGGCTTTTCCACCACCGAGGGAAGCTCTTGAGGAGGTAAAACCGAGATGAGTTTCAGAGCTATTTCCGTCTTTAGCCTGCTGTTGTCGTCCAGGTCCGAGAGGATGTACAAAATGCTCAAAGGAATGTAGGTGTTCAACATCTCTTCGTCCTGTACGTCGAAGTGCTGCACTGTGAAGAGTGCAGTTTCGGGATCAGAGTCAAGAAGACTGAGAATTGTTGTCCACACTATATCAGACTCAACGTTGTCGAAGAATAGAGCCACGTTCGGATCAACACTCCCAACCTTTGACGCCCTCTGCAGTATTGGTGTCATCAGAGGGGGTGCGATGGTGACTGCAATTTCCCACCTATCCATCAGTCCTTGCGCGATGGCGCAAGTGCTAGACATATCGGTTTCCAGGTGACTGAGCAGCACGTCAATGAGAGTCTCTGAGGCATATGTGCGGAGGTATTCTAGCCTGCTGATATTCTCGCCCTCAATGTCTGTGGTAGTCGTGTCGTGTTCGGGCCCCATGAGCCAAAGGCGCAACCTTCTGTTAAGTGACATGTCTTTTCTGAAGATAGTGCGGCAAGCGGAAAGCATGAGCTTGCGGAAGTCGTCCTTCTCATTCTGAAGATCCGTGGACTTGAGTGGAAGGTGCTTGGCCAGCAGGTCGAGAAACCCACGTTGGACAAGAACGTTCTGATCCTCGAGTCCGCCGCAAACTGCTCGTATAAAAAGACCGACCTGCTTCCGGTCGGGCTCGTGCTTCTGAAGGTATGTCAGTGCGCCAAGTCGGCTGTCCGGAGATGTGAGAACACACAGGTAGAAGCACTGCCAGAAAAGCCCGTCACCCGACTCCTGGCTGAGTCTCTCGAGTGTTTCCAGGATCTCGCAGATCTCTGTGTAGCAGTCGGACAGCTCGTCCTCGATAGACTGCAGCAGTGACAGCTGTAGTGGACGATACAGCTCTTTAAGCTCCTTCTGATTTATCTTTGCAGCTGGTATCACATACTTGACAAAGAGCTGTATCACAAGAGGTTTCACATTGAACGCAGCCCAAGAGACGACCGGCAGTAGACCAGGGAGCCAGATGTTGATTGTCTCACCGAGTTTGACAGGCCCCAAGATTGTGAAAACGCTGTCATACACATCTAAGCAGGTCTGATGCACTCCAGCAGGCAGCGACGGCTCCAGACATCGTGCTAGCATCTCACTTATTTGCGGTGCCAGCGGAAGCTGAGAGCCGTCGCACCTGTGCTTGTTCTTGATCGCCTTTTGAACACGCGACAGGAACGATATATAATCGGCCCATTCCACCACACTTTCCCAGGTACCCAGCGCTCGATCAATGGCACTCTGCCACTTCACGTCATCTCCAACAGACAGGCCTAATGTGAACACCATTTAAGCCTACCGGCTTGTCAACTATGCGAAGGTGTACAGATAGGTCTGGGGTACTGGCTGACCAGGTCAGAACGCAATATTAGGGCTCTCAGAGAACGCCAACGAGCAGTGTGGCTGATTGCCTGGGGCCAACGTAGTAGCCTCAGTTAGGCCTATATGACCAAATTAATGGCGTCGCCTTGACCTGTAAACTGGAAGTGCCAAACTTTTTACTTAAGAAACCCCCCTAAAATTCGCCAGACCAGGAAAATATACCAGCGCACCAATCTGATGTCTGGCACGCGCCCTTGCGAATCCCCATTGATAGGAATAAATATTTATCGTATTAGGTCGAATTGCTAAAGAAGAATTCTGGTATGTACAGCACTGCCTCATGCCCAAACGCCGGTCCTCCTTCTATGAATGAGAAGAAGCGAGCGGCTTCAAAGACCCAAAGCAGTTTTGGCCGCAGCTGAGAGGCGGAAGTTCACTTGGCTCTCTGCCGAAGATGCAACCTCCCACGCTCTGAGGCTCTCGCCAACGCCGGACAGCGCAATGATGTAGGTGTTGTAATTGCGCCGGTTCATCATAAGGCCTACGCTTTCCAGCTTTTTTGGAAGTTCTAATAGCTCTGCACGCTGATTGTTTTCCTGAAGGTACTGGATCCGAATATCTATAGCGTGCCAGCAAGTAAATCGGTACCTTCGGGGAATTTTGAACTGAGGTTTTGTGAGGGATCCGTCTGCCAGTCGCGTCGGCTCGTAGTCCTCAGCGAGCGTGAACATCTGGGGCAGCGACCGCCAAAATTCGGACCACAGTTTGCCCAGAACCAAGTGATTTCCCGATCGGAAAGCTATCTCCATGTAGAGCATCCATAACATGTAATCGTCGCGGTGCCCTGGATTTGACACATGCTGCTTGCGCAGTTCGTCTAGGAGCTGCTTAGCTGAGACAAACTGGCCAGATTTGTTCAGCCTACGCACTACGGGCTCAATTGTTCGCACCGGGATAGCGCCGCGAGGAACGGTGCTCGACGAGGTGTCAAAAAAGCCGTTTTTGATAGTGTTGATCGCCGCAAGGTGCGCCGATTGCCACGACTCGGGTGTAGTTCCCGGTGCCACCAGCAGCCTGAAGTGTTTTTCGATGTAGTTGAAGCTTATGGGGATGCGGAACCTTTGCATCTCGTCAGCAACCTTTCCGTGCTTTTCAAATAATCTGTTCTTTGCCAGAAGCTCGGTGTACAAAGCATAGTGTGAGGGGTTGGGCACCGATCCTGCTGATTTCATCTCATTGAACGCTTCCTCGAACTCTTCCAAATGTCCGATGCCTGCATATGCAGCTAGCAGCGATGTGTACCAGCCATCATCGCCAACTAGCTTCAGCTCGCTTTTCTTTTGTACCAACTCGAAGATGTAACTCTCTGGATCCGCCGACCGTCCAGCAGCATTCATCATGACAGTGAGGGTTACAATATTCACAGAAGTTGTCATTTCCATCTGGTCGAACACCTTCTGGGCGTCCTGAAATTTGTTCCCACTGACAAGCGCATTCAAGTAGGCTGTCCATGAAGTGAGATCGGGCTCAATCAATGAAGTACCCCAATCCCAAATGTACTTCGCGCTCTCAGAATCTCTCCGCTTCCCACACACTGAAAGTAGAAGCGTCAGTTCGTGGTTCCTCAGGCCGAACTGCTGGTTGGCTATCATCTCATCACCCACGAATATGAGAGCTCCCTTGAGGTCCGCGGCGTCGCGGAACGCTTCCAAGAGTATAACGAAGGAGTTTACGTTCGGTTTGACCCCGTGATGCAGCATCAGATCATAATACTCCCGCGCCTTGGAGAGATCACCGCGGACAGTATGGCTCCGCATGATGGCGTGAAAGACGCCACGTGAAAGAAGCTGCGGGTGCTGCCGCTTCAAGGTGCGGTAAATGCTTTCGATAATTTTGGAATCCCCAAGGTAGCCCAGCGCTCCGAGAACAATAGAGTACCGTGTTCCTCCCAAGCTTTTCGCGAGACGAGGACTTTGCTCGAGTGCTTCAAATACTTGCTGGAGGCGCACAAAGTCTCCTGACCCAGCGGCTGCCATCAGTAAAGACTCATTGACTTGAAAGTTGTCGTGTAGCTTTGTATGGTCATCATAAGCCGCAAGAGCCAGATCGGGCCGACGAAAAAAGATCAGGAACATCATGTAGAGTCTCAGGTCTTCCGGGGAAGCCAGCTCTGATGTGAGTTTCCAGCTCCAAAGCTTGAAAGCGACGGTATCTTGATAGCTTTCATCGGTGACTCGAATTTTATAGGATGTGTCGGGGGAGACTGGCCTAGACATTTTGAACGTCCCCTCAGTGCTTACTTTCATCAGTGCCGATGCCAAATTTCCGGCCATAAGTGGATTCAAGGAGGCGATCTTGGCCAAGCCTGAAATGAAGGCCTTATCATCATATCGTGATATAAGTAGATTCAGGAGTTCGACAATCGTGGGCTCCGTCATGGTGCTGATTTGTGCAATGTCAATGCCTAGGCTGAGAGCAGACTCACCAATTATGTGCAAGCAGACCTGTGAGTCAAGTTCAGGGCAGCATCGATCAAAAGCCATCAAGGCAATGGGACCCCATACGGAAGGCATAAGACTGGCCAAACGAACAAGAAAGGTCTGAAGTTCGTCCCAGTTCTTCTGAGCGATCAGAAGCTCTGTCGCAAAGTGAACATCCGCATAACGAAGATTCTCTTTCGAAATAGCACCCATCATCGTTATGCACCAGCACGCATTTTTAGCATGTAACCCCCGCTTCCTCATACTTTCGTAAAATTCAAATCTCATTTCAAGTGCTTCAGAGGGATTAGCATCCCACGAGTACTTCCAGAGCTCCTTGATGTCCTCCGAGTCTCCGGATGCAAGCGTGTTACGAACGTCAGACAGAGCGAGCGATGCGACTGTTCTTGCGAGCATTCCGTCCATTGGATGTTTCCAACGGATTGGCGATTGTTTGCAAAGACCCCCAGTTATGTGCCATATTGGTCTGAGGTTCCTATTAAACATGTATGCTCATGAACCCGCAAATATGGAAATAAATAATGGACGGAAGAGATCGTTGGGCTGCGGCCAGATACTTTGCCAGTCCCTCAAAAAAATCGGCGCTCTGATCTCTCTCAAACCAGCGGCCTCGAGTCAGGCAGGTCTTTGTGATCAGGCTCGAGAGAACTCACGAGGTGACAAGGAACGAGCTCTTTTTATTTAGGGGTGCGTTAGTTGGTGATCGTGAAGTTCTAGCAACAAGTAGTGGCTAGACTACCAAAGGTCGTACTGAATAAGGGCAAGGGGCCTGTTCGTCGATAGGAAAAAAAGTACCAAATTCCGAAACTTCAGGAGAAGCGGTGAGCTTAAAGTTAGGTTGCGATTGCATTGAGCCCGCTTTGACGAGATGGGAACCTACGAGAGAAAGAGTAAGTACCAACATATGAGAACAATACATGAAATCAACAAGGAACCGTGCTAACCACTCCCACAGCGAGAGACATTCAGCGAAGCTTGCATAGGCGGGCCAGAATCCGTCGAGCATACTTCAAAATGATTGGCGAAGATCCCAAAGCCAACAAAAAGAGCAGTGAGAGGGAAGCGCTAGATACAGGGAAGGAGATTGACCTCTCTGATGCCAGCGCTAGCGATGACGAGATGAACTCGAGCAGTAAAGTCGAGCCGGAGGCACCTAAGAAACTCACAGGTAGGCAATTGGCGAGGCGAAAGCGAGCAGAGAAGTACCATGCTGAGAAAGAGAAAGAGGAAAAACTCAAACAAGCTCGTTTGCGGAGAGAGACTCATAAATCAACGATGACGAAGAAGACCTCGCGAGGACAGCCAAAACTTGGATCGCAAGTAAGCGTTTTACTCGACAAAATCAAATCTCAAGAAAAGTGAACCTAGGGGCCTACTCCGTGCTTCCCCCGAGGTACTAGGGACTAGGCGGCCGCTGACCTCTTGGCCCGCCGGTGGTATCAGGGCATCAGTTATTCGATTCACCACCCAGCATATGCATACACAACTTTGAATATTTAATAATCAAGACCTGTAATGGTCGCTTAGTGATTTTGCATAGACGCTCAGTCGAATTCCTCAGCATCGCATGAGTATATCACCTCGATGTATCGCAGAAAAGCACGTGACTGTCATTTGTTTTGGACGTTGAGAATGATACGACAGCTCTCAAATGAGGGCTGAACAAATTGTATGGACAAACGGGTAATGTGCCTGTATAAACTTAGCTCGCACATAGGACGCGATGACTGACTGCTCAGTTTACTGTACTTTTGAATTGATTGCTTTCAAGGTACCCCTCTTCCCCCCTTGTCTTACAGAACGTTGTCGAAAGCCTTCGTCTTTACAGACACACCCTACCCATCCTTGCCCTAGAGCATCAATCGGATTAATATGCATCGTAAGCGTGCATGAGTATCACATAACCTGTTCATACTTATATAGGGGAGCTATTCACCCGTTGAATCACTACAAGTTTTCTACACATGCCTGATTTGTTTACCCCGTTGAAGATCGGCAGCATCGAGGCCCAGAACCGCGTCATTATGGCGCCTCTCACGCGGGCTCGAGCGACGCGTGAGGGAGTTCCTACGGACATCATGGTTACTTACTATGAACAGCGTGCTGATGCTGGACTGATCATCTCGGAGGCAACCGGGATCAGCCGCATCGGGCTTGGTTGGGCATATGCTCCGGGCATCTACACTGAAGAGCAGGTCGAGAAATGGAAGCCTATCGTTAAGGCAGTTCACGACAAGAAGGGCAAGATTATCTGCCAGCTTTGGCACATGGGACGTGCTACTCACTCTAATGTGATAGGCGCTACTCCAGTTTCGTCCTCGGCAACCACCTATCCCACCCTTGTGCATACCTTTGACGGCAAGAAGGAGCCTGAACAAGCTCATGCTCTTACTGTCGAGGAAATAAAAAGCACCATTAAGGACTACGTGAATGCCGCAAAGAACGCAATCAAGGCAGGCTTCGACGGCGTGCAGATCCATTCTGCCAATGGCTATCTTATCGACCAGTTCCTCCGCGACTCCACGAACAAGCGAACTGACAGTTACGGTGGCAGCATTGAGAACCGTATCCGCCTTCTGAGCGAGGTTGTAGATGCAGTCACCGCTGCCGTGGGTCCAGAGCGCACAAGTGTTCGCCTTTCACCCAATGGTGACAGCCAAGGTGTCGTCGACAGCAACCCCGAGGCGGTATTCGTGGCCGCTGCGAAGATGCTGAGTGAGAAGAAGGTGTCGATGCTCGAGCTCCGTGAGAACAGCCCCAATGGCACGTTCTGGGGAACCACGGAACAACCTAAGCTGCACGGGCCTATTCGCAAGGCATTTGACGGCGTCCTGATCTTGAATCAGGACTACACGCGTGAGCAAGCGAACAAGGAGATTGAGACGGGGATCGCCGATGCTATCAGCTTCGGCCGCTTGTTCATCCCGAACCCGGATCTCGTAGAGAAGCTGAGGGAGAACAAACCGCTGCGCAAATTTGACGACCAGGTCAAGTGGTGGTACTGGCAAGGTCCTGAGGGGTACATCGATTTCAAGCCAGGAAGCGATTGAGCTCCTCACTGCTGATGCATCTTTGCGCTAAAAGTAGAGTCCAGCTCCAAGAATATCCCAGTGGTTTCTTTGAGGGCTCCCAAACCATTATGAGCAACTAGGCCCCAACTAGAATGTCACGCTCTCCTTTGTTGCACGGAGCCTGGCGACAACACACTCAAATAAGTGCCTGCGTTCTCATGTACATAAATTCTATATCAGTCGTCTTGCGCGAGCTGCCATTCTACATCTTCCTATTGCACAATTTAACAAACAACCCCCACCAAGCTAATGAATGTCTGTACGTGCGCACCACAGTTATTTTCGTGAAGAGTGTTTGAAAGCCACTTAATCGAGGTACCTTCTGCCATCGAGTTGGGCCATCGTCCTGACTTCGCGGGGAGTGAAATAGTGGCGCACCAAGACGACCCCTGAGTAACCCGAACCACCGAGCGAACAGAATGCTTCGCTGGATGTACCCAGACGAGCTGTGAATGTGTTAAACACACGTGTGGGTGAGTCGAGTAAAAACGAGATCCTGAATTACGACTACGAGCGCTCCCACACTATATCTGTAGGATATTGGCTCTTGCAACTTGAAAGCCGTAGAAATTTCTTGGCGCCCGAAGGACGACCCCTCCTACAGCCCTAGCCACGGATCCTAACGCCTAACGCGACCCACAGGCGTATACGTTCGTGCCGACTAACGAATGAGGTTTGCGTGGGGCATCTTGGTCTGGCTTGTGGGCCTTGCGCTGGGCGGCGAGCTGGACGACATGCATGCCGAGCCCGCTAGCTCCCCGCCCAATGCCCACATACCGGCTCAACCAGAGGGTCAGTTCCGGGAAGCACGGCACACGAACAACTGGGTTGTTCTCGTCTCCACGTCGCGCTTCTGGTTCAACTATCGACATATGGCCAATGTGTTGAGCTTCTACAGGACGGTGAAAAGATTGGGCGTGCCCGACAACCAGATCATAGTCATGCTGTCCGACGACATCTCATGCAACCCTCGGAACCCGTTTGTGGGGTCTGTCTTCAAGGACCATGAGCATACGCTGGATCTATACGGGAGCAATATTGAAGTGGACTACCGCGGCTACGAGGTCAACGTGCAGAACTTCGTGCGCCTGCTGACCGATCGCTGGGATGCCGAAGTGCCGCGATCGAAACGTCTCATGACTGATGACCGCTCCAACGTTTTGGTGTACCTCACGGGCCACGGCGGCAACGACTTCCTGAAGTTCCAGGACGCGGAGGATATCGGCGCCTGGGACCTGGCCGACGCCTTCGGACAGATGTGGGAGAAGCGGCGCTACAACGAGTTGCTCTTTATGATAGACACTTGCGAGGCCAACTCGATGTACTCGAAGATGTTTTCGCCCAACATGATCGCCGTTGGGTCCTCGCAGATCCAGGAGTCTTCGTACGCGAACAGCTCCGATGAACACATCGGCGTCGCCCTGATCGACCGATTTACCAGCCTCAACTTGAGGTACCTCGAGCAGGTCGACAAGGCCTCCAATCTGACGCTGGCAGATCTGTTCAACAGCTACGATCCAGCAGACATCGCGTCGCATCCAGGCATCCGCTCAGACCTTTTCCCGCATCGCTTAGATCAGGTCAAACTCACCGACTTCTTCGGCAATATACAGGAGGCGGCGGTAGACGACCCCACTCTAGACCTCTCTCTGGACCTGCGCGGTTTTTCGAAACGGCACGCGAACAGCGCCGACCAATCTGGGCCGCGCGGAGGACCGGTGTCGCATTCGGCCGGCCGGCCGCTGCTGGCTCCCCAGGCCTCTGCTCAGCCTTGCAGCTCTCAGGCCATGCTGCTCGCAACATCGCTAGGTGGCGTGCTTCTAGTTGGGCTCAGCTATCTGTTTCTATGATCGCCGCCAGCAATCCGAAGCGCTGCACGGTAGCGACTTCAAAATACTACCTTGAGTAGAAGCACCTAATTGCAGCTCTTAGCGAAGAGCGTTGAGGCTAAGTGCACCGGACAAGCGCAGTAAGAGCAGCTCATCGCGTGGCGTGGCTCGCCAGCCATGTCGCGCAGACTTGAGCTCTCTTCTCTCGACGTATTCGAGTGTGTTAATATTTAATTCTTTTCTTTTTTATTTTTGTCTGTAATTTATGATTAAGATCACGGAACGGGTCGCGCTTCACTAGCATGATCTTGTGCTCTCCTTTTTTATCCTGAGCTATTGGACGCTCGAAATGCTCGCCAAAAAAGAAGCTAACTTTGGGTCGACTTCTGTCCTCTGTTTCTTCTCGGGAGGGGCGCTGGTCTCCTCGTCGCTCTCTGCGTAGCCGTAATTCTCTGCGTCGTCGTCGGCGACCGAGCCACGCCGCTGGTCGTTCAGCATGCTTTGCTTGGCGGTCTCGGCAGTGTACACTTCGGCCGCAGGGGCGGCAGCACTGGGCTCTTCTTCGTTCCGGGGTCGCAATGGCTCAATCTCGGGCGGCTGCACAGCGCTACCTTTGCTTTGGGCAAGCTGATCAACAAGTGTGAGGAGCTTCGAAATTTCGGCTTTGGTGTCCTCCACAACGGCTGGAGACGCACCTTGCGGCGAATTGGCCGCAGTCTGCAAAGCAGTGAAATGCTTCAAGAGTGGCTCAAGCTCCTTGGGTACGGCAGACATCAGCGACTCACCCGCATTCTTGATCGCATTCTCAATTGCAAGCTGGCCGTCCGGGCCGAATATCCCTCGGTCTCGCCATACGCGAACCACGCGAGTGATTCGGTCTCGTGTCGGCAGATCGGCCTGGCTATACGCGACCGACAGGGCGCGAGGTAATACTTTGACGAAGGCATCCACAAACTCGACTTTGCGCTTGATTTTGCTCTGTTGGATGACCTCGTTCGCAATGTAGATTTCAGCTAGGCTGTTCTTGTCCTGTGCGACGCACTCGGCCCACTGTTCAGCGATCACTGCAGCGTGGCGCTTGTGGAAGAGGATCCAGTGCGCCGTAGATGTGATCGAATCTGCAGCCTCGGTCGAGGCGGAGAGCCGCGACCGCAGCATATCCACATTGAAAGACATGCTGGCCAAGAACTACTCGTAAAAGGATATGTTTAACTGAGAGGCGCTCTCTCTCTAACAACTATGGAAAGACCCCGCTCCGGAAAGTAGGCCGCGCTCTGTCCTGCCACCGCCTCCTGCTGTTTGTACAGAGACGGTTTTGCACCTCCCTCCGCTCTCATTCTTGTACTTGCCCTCTTCAATAGCTGCGCCCTAACCGCGAGTAAGTGCGCTTTCGATGCTCGATCAAGTCTACTTCACGTGCTTGCCGGTGCCAAGGATCAAGTAGCGTAACGAACCCGAACTTTCGACGCAGAGCCCAATGCGCCCGTAAGTATTTAAACTGGTGAATACAGTGTACAGCAATGACCCTCAATCAAATTGCGCGCTGAAGAGACGTACTTCACTGCTGTCAAACTCACTGCATACTAACTAATTTTATTATCACAATTGAGCGCCCGCCACCGTATATATGTCTGCTTAGTTTCCTGATTTAGAACCGGTGACTGAGTAAGCAAGTTCGCCGTCACCTTGCCTTGCCTTAAGAAACGGGTGGGTCAAGAAAATAACGACCCGGTTAAGTGACTAGTGGTAACCCACATCCCAGCTTACGTACTACGGACGGTGGCCGCAGTATCAACACGAACGCTCTAAGACAACCTTAGCACATCGCGGAAGCTAGCACTTGAAGCATCGGACTCCCCTGTGACTTCAGAACTTGCCGACTGCATCTTGTCAAACCGCGCTGTCCGCCAAGAGAACGACACAATGAGCGAGTATCCGGAGCTGCAAGGCTACGAGGTTCCGGCCGACGAGATATCCCAGAAGGACTTGGCGACCCGAGAGCGAGAGCTGCTGGGCGAAGTCGGCGCTGCCGAGCTCGTTGGCAGCGCCCCGGAAACGATCGACACGGATGCGCTCAGCGACGTGGAGCCTATCGTGGAGGGGGGCGCCGACGCGCTCGAGAGTGACGGCGCTGAAGGAGCACCCCGAGCACCGGGCGCGGGCCCCTCGGCTTACATGCCTCAAAAGGTGGACTTGAGCCAGAGCGAGTTCCTCAAAGAGTGGAAGGCAAAGAGGGACCAGGAGATCGAGGAAAAAGACAAGGCCAGCAGCGAGAAGCGGGAGAGCACAAGAGAAAAGGCGCACAAGTCAATTGACGACTTTTACGACAACTATAACTCGAAGAAAGAAAAAGAGGTCGAGATCACTCGAAAGGCGGCCGAAGAATTCGCCAAGAAGAGGGACGCCGAAATTGGCAGCGGCAAGGGCACCGCCTGGGATCGCATTGCCGATTTGATGGATGGCCTGGGTCGGCCCGCCGAGGGCGTCGCTCCGAAGGACAAGAAGCGATTCGCTGAGCTGGTCCAGTCTCTCAAGGGCGACGCGAACGCCCCAGGCGCCGCGGGCTACTAGTTTGTTGTATACATATAAGTTACCTTAGACTCTGCATCGGGACTCGTGACAGGTCCGAGTTGCAAACCCCGTGTCACACACATCTCATCATCGCGCATCGCATCGGGTCAACGTTCCCGCGTCTCCGATGTCGGGAGTGCGAACTAACGGGAGTAGGTACTTAACATGCATGTGACGAAAGACCCCGTGGCTACCCCTTGCTGGTGAGCATTATTATTCAGTAAAGCCGCAGGGGTCCACAGCCTGGAGTGCGTACATTTTTCCTCAGCCTCTTTTCTGTTCCTTGCAGCTCCTTGCACCATGTCCGGTGTGACGTAAGCGCGCATACTCGCATATGTTTGGCGGAGGTGAGACCGTGGTTTTCGGGAAAACGCACAGCCTCGATGTGCTTATCACCCCATCAATTTTGCCGATAAGACCGATCAGGATGATAAATCCACCGGCAGAGTTGGCATCATGCCGAACAATTACGCTCTCTTCAGCACATCTAGTGATTGGAAGCGTAGTTTCGCAGGACTCCGAACTTCATTCCGTCCGGTGCTCTCCTCCGAATTTTGCCGTGAGTCAGCCGCATCTTTGATAATTGCTCGAGTCTTTTTGGAGCAACGTACTCCGGAGAATAGATGATCGTTCCGCCGGACATGGTGCGACACTTATGCAGACTGACCCGGACACATCTAATCACCCGCAGCAGTGTTAAGGGTTATGCATACTTCGCACTATATATCACGTGCAAATAAGCGAAGCTATTATAGATATTTATATACATGTGGAGCGCGCATCAGTAAAGGTGACCTTAGATATGGCCACTGGATCGAAAAAGGAGTGCAATATCTAGCGAGTTCCTACTTTTTTTCGGCTTCTCCCTACCATGTTCTTCAAGCGAGCTGAGCCTGCGAGCCCCTCGGGCCCGCAGAACTCGCAGATTACTGACGATCAAAAATCCACTAAGAGCCAGATTCAGCCGTCCGTTCATGCTAAGTCGGTCGCTAGTCATGTCTCCACGGATGTCAATGAGGCCAGACACAAATCGGTGTTCCCACAATCCATATATGCCGAGACAAAGGAAAAGTGGCTCTTC
Source organism: Starmerella riodocensis (assembly GCA_004124955.1). NCBI lineage: Eukaryota > Fungi > Ascomycota > Dipodascomycetes > Dipodascales > Trichomonascaceae > Starmerella > Starmerella riodocensis. Next base: position 20,157 of record NRDT01000059.1, read on the forward strand.
GTCGGAATCGTCGGTATGGCAGCCTGCTTATCCACCCTCAGTGTGCCGATTTATTTCCCCGTACTCAGTGAGCTGGCAAGAGACTTCGACGTCTCAATTGCTAAGATTAATATCACGGCCACTGTTTACTCGATTTTTCAGGGTGTTTCTCCACTTCTTTGGGCGACTCTCAGTGACACCTGGGGTCGCAGGCCTGTTTACTTTTGTTGTGCAATAATCTACCTCGTCTCCAACATCTGTCTGGCACTCACTAAGAGCTACTCGGGGCTTCTTGGGCTCCGAATTCTGCAAGCGTTCGGCGGCGCCTCCACGGTCAGTCTTGTTGGTGGAACTATTGGTGACTTCTCCACCAGGAGCACGAGAGGGGGGTTGATTGGTGTCGGAACAGGAATCTATCAGCTTGGAAACTGCTTCGGACCACTGATCGGCAGTGGTATTGACAACCAGTTTAAGACCTGGCGGGCCGTCTTTTGGGCTTTGACTGTGTTTGCTGGTATTGTGTTTCTAGTAGTGTTCTTTTTCTTGCCAGAGACTAACCGCCACATTGTGGGGGATGGTTCTAGAGTACCGTTGCGCGCACCCCAGTACATCATGAGTCGCTCAATCTATAATTCCGTTCGTCGGCGGCTCACAGGTCTGCCCTTGAGTCATAAAGACCCAGAATTCGAGAAGCAGTGGATCCTTCCCCAAAGAAAAATTCCCTGGTTCAGGTGGTGCCAGCTATTCTTCCAGCCGCGCGTGTTGCTAATTCTTTTCCCAACGGCCGTTCATTATACGAACTGGTATATGGTTTTGACAGCGCAGTCAACATTGCTAGCATCCGAGTATGGCTTCAGCACGCGTGACATTGGAATGACTTATCTTGCAAGTGGTATTGGTACTTTTGGCACATCGATCGTCACTGGTAGACTCATGCAACGGGCATACAAGCATGAGGCCAAATACCAGCCCATCAACATCTACAAGGCCAGACTTGGATACTCATTCTATGCATCGGCGCTAGAGATTTGTGCTACAATTGTATTTGGTTGGTGCTTACATTACCGTGTGAGCTTCTATGCGCCCGTGGTAATGACATTTGTTATAAGCGCCGGCGCTGCGTTCTACCTTAGTACGACAGCCGCTATCCTTGTCGATCTTTTCCCGGGTGACTCCGCTGCTAGCCAATCCTGCAACAATTTGGCGCGTTGTTTGCTTTGCGCAGGCGGAATTGCTGCGGTGCAGGCAATGATGGACAACATGACCATTGGAGGTTGCTTCACGTTTACTGCTGGGGTGTGCTTGGTGAGTACATGGTGCATATGGTTCGTTATTATTCGGTTCGGTCCGGGAAGAAAGAACCAGGAATTGGTCAGATCTGGAGACCTCGAGTGTCAGGTGAAGGAAGATTTCCCAACGGCGAAGTCTAGCCGTGCTGTATCCATTAAGGAAAAAGACCACTGATGCTTCCCAACCCAACTGAGCGTTTGACGCGTTAGTCCTCACTTTAAAATCCTTTTTGTTAATCTGAATTCATGTGCAGTGCCTGCTGTATCTAATATTATTGCATTGCTATCATATGAGCACTAGTAAGTTTTGCATGTCACATCTTTTTCGAGCGTCGACGCGCCCTAAGCGGCAGCAGGGTGACACACCCCCAGCGACGGGCTGCATGTATCGAGGTTAGGATCACTTCGTCGCTACGCATTACACAAACACTAATGATGATAATCGATGGGGCCATTCTTAGATACGCGAAGCCCTTACCCAAGCTATACAGCCTATGTGCACCCACCCATGGTGTCCAGGCAACCAGCAGTCTAGCCAAGGGTCAGAGAAAGCCAGTCCGAAGCAGCTATCGAGAAGACGTGTGGTCGCAATAGCCCATCGTTGCCCAGAAATTTTTTAAGATGCAAACGTAACAGTCTTTTGGGACTGTACTTTGCGAAAAATATAGCAGTGCTTGTGTAGCAATATCGCGTAGCAGTTCTGACATTAGACCCAAAGGGGATCTTGTCAACGGTTACGGGCCTATTTGAAGCATTAGCTGGGTGTAAGACGTGTGGCTCACCTCTTCGGCAGGACGTTTTGGCGTTAGTACTGAGGGATGGATACAGTTAGGCTGCGTATCCATGTGATCGAGCAGGCTGACTTCTACAAAGCCCAGAAGGACTCGGGCTCGGATAATCCAAAGGTTTCGAGCTGCGTGAGCCCGAATTGCCCAGGTTTTCGCCTGAAATTAACTTCCCAGGGAGGAGACAGCATATGTGCGTTTTCAGCCGAAGTCAAGAAGAGGTTCGAGTCCGTAATGAATGTTTCATCTTCACTTTATGGACTCTACGATGATTTTTTCTATTATCTCAATCCCGACGATACCGTCCAGGGATTGTTGCAAATGGACGATCTTTGCTATCTCGTAGTCAAAGACATTCGTGCCCAGCCATCAGCGGGCTCTCCTGCCAAAAGAAACCAAGAAACTGGAGCAACACCACCAGCGAAGAGGGCTGCTAATGACAAAAGCGTGGCACCAAGTGTTGCTTCGGATGCTACGGGACCGGCGTCATCAACCAAGCCTGCAAGCATACCGACCAAGACCGGAAGGCCGCGAGGCAGGCCACGGAAGAAACAACCGGAGACCACGCCGGCGCAAGAGCCCGCCGAGGCACAACCGTCAGTTGAGGAGCCCTCGCCTCCGCAGGTCATAAATGAAACACAGGAACACCCGCAGGCGTCGGCCCGTCCATCCCGCTCAAAATCTGGCGAGTCTCGAGTAAAGAGTTCTGCGAGTGAGGCCGCTCAACTTGCATCTCGCGCGCGGGAGGCCAGGCGTACTCGGTCTACTGCCAGGAAATCCAAACTGCCGGCTGCGGAGGTCTTACCAGAGATTGCTCAGGCCGAGAACTCGATTATACCTGCTTCGCCCACGGGAGAAATCTCTGAGGTGCAAAGAACTGAGGAGGTCACAAATGGCGCTACAGAATCGAGTCGTGACGCGAATCTTCAGCGCGACGCGACTCTAGATGCTATAAGTCCTTCGCAGGTCAGTTCAGATGTGCATCCCTCAAACGAGACGGCGGCGACGGACGACTCTTTGCCGCCCGTGACTGGCTCTCAATCTCTTGCTTCTCCTCAGCTCCTTTCTTCTCAGCTTTTCGGGGAAGATCGCGCATTGACGGATCGAGCCGTGTCCGAAGACAAGGACTACAGCCCAGGTACCACGGGGCAACAGAACGATAGCTCCCCCGCTTTCAATCTGCTGAAACGCCAGCGACCACGGAAGCTCCATCCCGATGAGTTTGGGGCGGCAGATTCGTCCAGTAAGCCAGCGGTAGGAGGACCCTCGCCCGTTAAGCCGATACGGGACAGAACCCCAAGTGACGAACGCTTCGACCGTTCCTCCGCAGCCTCTGCTGGGCCGAGTGAGACCTTTATTGCCTCAGATCAAGAAGAGGTAAACTCAGAAGGACCCCACGACGCTGAGAACAACCCTACTGGAAGTGACAGTGAAGGAGATGACGATTCCGAAGCTGAAGAGGAGGAGATCCGGCGTAGAAATAGGCTTCAGAGAGCCAAGGCCGTGAGTGCCTCGCGAAAGAATTCTGTGCTTGGGGCACTCTCCACGAAGTCTTCTCCAGTCAGAGCTACACGCCAGTCCACTCAGAAGGAAACTCGGCAAATTTCAGAAAAAGGAAACTCGGAAACTTCGAAGCAACTCAAAGCGCCTGATTCACCAAGCGCGCAGAACGGCTCAGACACAATAAGCTCAAAGAAGGCAGGTAATAAGGCTTTTGACAGTGTACCGGGCCTCGGTGGATTTGCCGCGCTCTCTAAAGTGAGACCCACCGTTCATGATAGTGCGACGCGACCGAAACGCTACGAAATTCTAGACGACACTCAAAGCAGCGACGAGGAGTCGGATAGTGACAGCAGCGATTACGAGGGGAGTGAAGCCTCCGCATCGGACAACAGCGAGGCGGGTGAAGAGGAGACGCCACGAAGGAAGCGCGGCGGTGCTTTGAACTCCTTAAGAAAGCTATAGCCACCACGCTGGAAGTGACAAGAGTCGCAAGTACTTGTATTCGGCTAGTTATGTGCTTAAACTCTTATCTTCAATCGGAGATAATCCTCTAAGTTGCCTGTCTCCGAAGAAACGGACAGGAGGCTCGAATCTGGCCGCTCCTTGTAATTCATAAATAATTCATAGTCATTATAAAAAGTCTTTCCTATTGTACAAAAATATTACAGATGCTCTCGGCGCCGAATGAGTCGACCACCTCAGCCGGACGCGCATCAGCAACCCAAGGTCTCTGGTTGATGTCTGTCACATGCGCTCGAGTCGCTCTTCGTTTCAAACATAGATCCACGATTTCTTTGCCTCCAATCCATTCTTCTCTATCCTCGTCCTTGCGCTTGTACCAGTTCCAGTCCACTCGGGCTATTCGATGGGCTGTCTTCAAACGGGCTCGGCTGCCCTCGTGTTGAGCTGAGTGCGGAGGCGCGTCGAATGGTAGCCGGCCCTCTAGCATCGCATACAGCAGAACCCCCAGTGCCCAGCTATCAGTCTCGCGTCCATCATATGGCTGGCCTAGCATGATTTCCGGAGGCACATAATCGTCGCTCCCACACCTCGTGGTCAAGGTCGGGTGTTTGGGGTCGATTCGCCGGGCAAGCCCCAAGTCCGTCAGCACTGCTATGGGGTAGTTGAACTGTTCTGGATGCTTCATTTCCAGAAGGCTTGTTACAGAGATGTCAAGAAGCACATTCTCAAGTTTGATGTCGCGATGCACTATTAGGTTCTTGTGAAGAAATACAACGGCGGCACAAACATCGGCAAACACTCGGCGAATGAGGTTAGAGGAGAGCTTCGATCTGTTTTTCGCGACAAGGTCGAACAGGTCACCACCACAACAGTATGGTAGAATGAACAAGGCACGCCGGTGGTATTCCTGGTCTAGGCTTGATCCAAGTATTCGCATCAAGGAGGGGTGATGCGGAATGCTAGACATTATCTCGACATCGCGTCGGAAATACTCGAGCTGCGACTGGCCCTTGGCACGATTGAGAGCGGTGATCTTGACGGCGACCAGCAACTTCGGTCCCACATTAGAGGCACTACTATCGCCTCTGTGAGCCTGTGAGTTCGGGTTTTCGAGGTGGTCTAGTTCCCGTTCAACTATCGTTTCAACCTCATCACGATACTCCGGCTTGATGAACTCAATGGCCGGTCTCGACAGAACGACCTCACTGAAGCTCCCTTTCCCCACAAATTTCACGCGCTTCCAAGCCGTCTTAGCTCCGGAGATATCGGACGCTATGTACACTTCTTCTGGAAGCTCCGATTCATGAAAGACCGATGCTTTGGGTTCCCTGTGGAGGACGGTGGATGGCTGCCTCTGTGGCCCTCCTACTGACGCGGACCTGTTCAGCTGGGCAGTGAGCTTCTCACCACGCTTGGCGATAAAAAGAGAGTTTCCTCTTCTCACAGTCTCAGCTAGTGTATCCGGCGTTTCTTCAGCCTCCTCTATTCGCTTCTCTGAAGCCTCGGAGGACGGTAATAAGTTGCGGTGAAGGCGGTCCGGCTGGGAAGTAGCACCTGAATGGCGACTGGCATGCAATATAGAGAGTGGGTCGGGAACCAGCGATGCGCTGAGTATACGAGGAGACGGCGCCTGCGTTCTTGGCCGGTCTTGTGCAAAAATCTCTTTGGGGGAAGCCGAGCTAACAGGAGTCGGAACCATGCTAACAGCTTGAAGCTGGGGCGGCATCGCCAGCTTCGTATCCAGCTTAAGCGGGCTGCGCTGCCTTGGAGTCTCTACAAAGTCGAACTGATCTTCATCAGTCGGTGTTGGCTTGCCCGTTGAATCAAATCCATCCGTCAGGCTCTCCCCAGACATACCTAGGGCGACCTAAGTATGTTTTCACTTCGCGTCTGGCTTTGTGCCTTAAGAGAAGACAAAGTGTGGTGACTGAGGGTTCCTCTGCCTGAGCCCTAGACCTCGTACTTGTATCCGTTTGTTTCAACTTGAGCATGTGTTCTTTGAAAACCATTGACCCTACAGAGGATCGGCTTCGTTGAGCCACTTGCAACTGGTCTCTAAGGTCTTTAAAGATTTTTTGCTCAAAATTGTAGCTTGTCGCGAGCCAGTATATCCTATCGCGGCGTAGCCTTTTTAGTTAGTCCAGGTGACGACCCTAAACGGGATTGTGAGCTCTGTGTACGTCACAACACCTATAAACACGCACCTGGTATTGATGGTCAAGGGCGAGCCTCAATTAGTGGTTTAAGCCTGCGGAGGGAAGGACTCGGCTTTCCAGGCCTACCTATTGCTTTGTTAGAGGAGGTTATCGCCTGGGAGGATTCCACTACGCATACTGGGAGGGTGCTTCCCCCTCCACGCCCGTACTTTGCTCTCCTGTGCCTCCATCTTGTCAGTCAGCCATTCGTCAGCTGGCTCGAACAACAGCTACACGATAAAACTGGATCTCATGTGACCGCAGCACGACAGACATCGAACGATCGCAGAAGGATCGCGGGAGGAACACAGAGCAGCAGCGTACACGCGGAGGTGGCACACGGGCGCTTGCACACTGGCGCTCGATTTCCATCCGGTGCAATGGAACAACCGGGGAAAGCACCAGGCTCGAGTGAGCTCGCGCAGCCACCGGCCATTGAGCACATTACACAGAACTATGTGCCACTCAAAACGCTCATTCTATCCATAAGCGAGCGTTGTGGGAAGGAGCTGGCAAACGTTTTGAGGACCAATGAAAACCTTCCGAATGACGCTGCTCGTAAGGACCAGTTTTTGCGTTTCGTCGTGGCGTGTCGGCAGGAGTATGTCAAACTATATGTCCTGTGCAAGTGGGCGGTGGTGTCCGGCGAGATCAGTAAGGCCATTGATGTTGCGAATTGGCTCCACGGCCAGATCAACTGCTTCAACAATGTTGTGGGAGCTCTGTACCACCTGCAGGCAGGGCTTGGACCAGCCAAAAGTCCGTGGGCCGACATAGAGACCGCGCTTCAGGTGTTAAAATACGGCGGGCCGTTACCAACACCTGAAGCGAAACAGCATATCCCGACGCCTCCTTTGGAGAACTCAGAGGTTGTCTCAGTTTTGAGAAGACTCGATATTCTCATAGCCCTTCGTCTGGCTCTCCATGAGCACTTACCTGGCCACTTTGGGAATTACGAAGTGAAGAATGGAAGGGCTCGGTTCCAGCTAGGGAATGACACCTTGTGGGTTGAGCTCAGCATTGCTGATGAACAGGTCGCAACACAGTGTAGGTTTTTCTTCGTCGATTGTGGCCTCAACAGCCAAGACACACTTGCCCCAGCCTTCAAACACAAAATTGAGGCCGCTGTCAATGAGCAGTTGGCTACTAGATCTTTGGTTGCTGTACTAGACTGGCTATCAATGTTCACTGCGGTCTACAAACTGCAGTTGCTCGACAGACAGCTGTCCCTGCTGGAAACCGGGGCCGGGCCCTGGTCTGGTGTTGTGTCGCACCGTTACACGCCGACATCTCTCACTATATTTTATTTTCTTGAGTCCACAGATCGAGGGCAAGTCCGAATCACGGTCTCGAACAAGGCCCCTCGGTCACTTGTTGCTGACCCGGCACTTGAGCTAGATCTTGATGGCCCCATTGACGATCTCGCGGTGACAATTCTGTCGAAAGCTACCAAAGCACATGCCTCCCGCTTAATAGACTCCATCAAAGCGCCTTTCATCACACCAGTGTCTGGCTATCGTCTATCTATTGAGCTCGCACCTTCGAAGTTTACCGAGCTGACGATCGACACCACCAGTGGAAAGTACTCTCTCAGCGGCACGGGGCCTTTGATGGTCAGTGCGCAGGCAAATTTGAATAAAGGACGAGATCCTGTGGAGGTTCTGACAAAACTCCACGACCAAATGTTCATGGACACGGTCGCAAGTCGCGCGGAGGCCTCAGGCTGGCGGACCCTGCCGAATGTCAGGCTCGCCCCAGATGAATCCAGCAAGATCGCGCCGCATACGTCGTTGCTCGCTCTAAGGCTGTCATACACTACAGGCTGGTCACTGTGTGTAGCTATGGGTGGTGATAACTCAAGCAACTTGAAAGCCAACAACTTGCGTTGGTTTGCAAGCAGGCTCGACTGCTCTCAGCGCCGGTGGATACTGGGGCCGATCCACGAGTTCCACAACAATGCATTGAACTTGGACGACCCCAACTACAAGACCTTTCTCGAACTCAAGACCATCTTCGTTAAGCAGTTTGTGCTCTACGAGCTGATGCGCGAACTGACCCTGAGCGGCATACGCCACGAGCTCAAACAGAAAAATGGCCAAACTGTTGGCGTCGTTGCAGACATCACCACGGTGCTCGATGGGTCGTCAAATTGGGCATACTCAGGGCTGCTTTTCACAGTTGAAGGACAGCAAATTAGAGTGGAAGGTAGAGCGCGTTCCCATAGTCTGCTTCCCTTGGGCTCTATTTCGGAGGTGATACATAATTGCCAAATTGAGATCGATGGACGCGTGGGAAAATTTGTGCTGACGACAGCCCAGGTTCCTGACAGGAGCAGTCAAAATACTCGTGGCGTTTTGAAACCTGAGAAGTTCGAGCCTGAAGAAGAGGGATCAGAGCTCAAAAATCTCACACAAGCACTCAGGGTTCTCCACAATGCCGCAAAATCTCTGGCGTCGGCGGCCTCCTTAGGGCTCGAGGTCCAAGGAGCTACCCTGACTAGCCTCGAGATCAAATACGCGGAGCCAAGAGGAGTCTTGTCAGTGCAGAATGGACACACCATAACATTCGCGGACTCGAACCCCCAGAAACCGCTTACGTCGTTCCTCCCTGCTGTTGGGGAGCACTCGAACTCGTCTTTTGGAAAAATAGTGACGTTCCTGAAGGAGTGGTACTCCGTCTGGGAGCTTTTGGCAGAGCTCAGGTCCAGCGATGCGGATCTTCAGGTAGTTGTGCTACCTCAAGCTATGAACTGGATCCGCATAAGAACAGGGCTCGAGGTTGAGAGAGCGTATCTCGATGTATGCTTGCGGGACTTCAGGCACCAGTGTGTCGTCAACCACGTTGCCGCCGGAAACGGCGCCGAAAATATCGCGGGAGTCTCCAGGTGGTTTAATGAAACTTTGACCGACGGGGTGGTTCCGCTTGTGACTGGCTGTGCAATAGCCCTTGGATCAGAAAACGTTCTCAAGGAACTCGTTCTGGCCCTGGCTTCTGGCGTTTAGGTGAAGTTCCTCGCGCCTTGTATTGTTATAGAGAGAAAAACATAGTAATGTAATCATGAGTGCAAGTTTTTTTAAAAAAAAAGAAGTAAAATGAGTTATCATCTACTTGGCTGGCAGGCTGACATCTTCCGCAGAGTTGCTGCAAATGGCTTCACACACTGCCATGTCTATTTTGGGGACGCGGTGGCATACCAAGGTCGCACAATCAAAGAGTGTTATCGCCTTCGCGGTATTTGTAGACCAATGGCTGTGTGGGGATGTTACGCTCGAAACTCGTACCGTCTGGCCTCTGGGGAGGAATGATGGGGTCTGGGTGGCGGTACTTGAACAGAAGTTCGCTGGTCTGCTTGACAAGTCGGTTGATCTCGTACTTGTCGGTGAGATCCTTGTTCTCATCGAACTGATGTCTGATTTCGAGAGCCTTCGTTCGCCAGAGATCTCTACGGTTGATCCATGACTTCGTCATGCGGAGCGACTCTCTATAGAGCGACTGCACGAGTCGCTTGTGTTGCAGCTGAAGCGACATGTGTGTAGTACAATCTGCTATTTGCTCAAGACTTGATTGGGGAACTTCAGCTGAAGTGTCTATCTAGTATCACATGATGCAACTACTCCATACGTCCGGTCATCGTCACCTCAGACGGCTTGTGCAATTACTACGCCGAACCATGGAGGTTACGTAATTTGAACGTTTCACAGATGCTGTATTGCATCTAGAAGCATATTACTGTTCTATTATTCCGAAGCGTAAGCCATTGTTCTCTATTTGTGCTCCTTTCTAGCCAGCTAGCGTGTTACAGGGCACGAGCGCGAAGGATATTCGGCAAAGGCGTTTCCAGGTCCTTACCCTCCGGGACCCTCGCTAACGTCAATTCGGAAAGCGCCTGCACAGGACGACGCTATAACGCAGTCCTCTCGAGGGCTAAGCAGTGAACCGAGCGCGCGAGATGACATTCCGTGATGAACATTGAGGAGGTGAAAGTTTTCGCCTGGGCATGTGAAGCTTTCCAGTCTTATAGGAGGCTGGCCACAGCAACAGTTATAGAGCCAGTGGCCATGGCCATAGCTACGGCAAGTCCTCTCTATAAGGACTTTGTCGCAAACAGCTTGAGCTCGCATCTCGATGACCTCAGAAGCGCTGTCGAGATCAATGCGGAGTTCTGCTCAATGGTGGTTCGAACAATTTCGAATGACCTTAAGTCCGAGGAGAGCGACTCACTAGATGAGGATGTAGCCTCGTGCGACCCAAAGGTGTTCTCTGTTTTGCGGCAGATTGCAAGAGAGTGGTCCTCCGATGGTAGGAAGGAGCGTGCAGCGGCTTTTGGACGGCTGACGTTCGCTTTGTTAAAATACTTTCCGGATAAAGGCGAGCGAAGACAGGCGAAAGTTCTCGTTCCTGGGTGCGGACTGGGCAGATTGCCGTTCGAGCTCTCTTTGCTTGGTTTCCATGCGGTCGGAAACGAGTTTTCGGCTCACATGTTGTCAGCTTCGCAAGCTATACTAAATACAGGGCTTCGAAAAAACCAGCTGAAAGTCTTCCCATATCTCCATTCAAGAAGCCATTGGCGGACGAAGGAAGACCAGAAGCGTTCCGTTCTAATCCCGGACGTATCTTTCGACATCCCCCAAGCCGGAGAGATGGAAATGGGCATGGGAGACTTCTTTGACATGGCCGCTGATCCTGTTGCTGCCCAGTCCTTCCAGGCAATTGTCACGAGTTTCTTCATAGACGCACCGTTCGATTTCTTCAGATCCCTGGACGCCATCAGCAATGTTGCCGCGATAGGTGGAATCTGGGTAAATTTCGGGCCTTTGCACTGGCATAGCGAGATGTCTACGGTCCCTGATGGGAGCAATGTGGGTGCTGAGCTATCACTCGATGATGTGCTGGCCGCGGTGGAGTTCAGGGGCTGGAAGATACTGGAAAGGGAATCTAGAATCCCCACAACGTACTGCTCAACGCACCCGCAGCGGATGGGAAGGATGGTCTTCGACTGCGAGTTCTGGGTCGCCCAGAAACTTCCGGTCTGAGCGGACGTATGTCTTGATTCGGGATCTGCGTATGTTCAGTCACTTGGATCTTGCATATTACGATCTAGACCTCTTTATCAGCCTCTGCATTTACGATGATATTCTGCGTTGGAAGTCACGCAAGACTCAGTATGCGACACATAGTGTACCAGTTCCACTCTGTCATCAAAAAAGAAAATCACAAGTAGGAGGAACGATTTAAAGTGGATAAAACATTTTAGAAAATGTGTAGTGAAAAAAGTCTTTTTCATGGCTCCATTGTGAGAATCGCAGCTAGTCTACCTGGGATGCGCTTAGTTCGTAGCATCTGAGCCGACATGACTCGCATTTATATTAACATTTATCAAGATCCTCACATACATGATTAAAGTGACTTTGCATCTAGGTACTCCGAGGTGAGTCACGACACTGTTGGGGCTAGAAGCGTTCTCGGAATTTTCATCAGCGCTTTTGTTAGAAACTGCGCGCTACTATTACCGATTATCTTTTAGATCCCTCACAAGAATCTCGTAGGGTCTTTAAGAACCCTAGGCCCCATCATGTTCTCGGAGATGCTTAAGCATAGAAGCGTTAAGCGAGCCACCAAAGGTCACATAAAATCAAGGAAGAGATCCTGATTCTCTGAGAACTTCAGCTCTTAGGAGCTTGTAAAAAGTGGCTTTTGGCAAGTTTACACTCTCTTTCCGCTGTGGACGCGCTCGCTCGATATTTTGTCACGCAGCCCCATGCGCAACTCGGAAGGGTTTTTCCAATCAGTTTCATCATGTGGCTTATGTCACCAGCATTATAAGTGTGCGCGATGCTTCTTCACGCCAAATCTCACCACATCTCTGTCCCGCAGTTCTGTTGCCGAAGGAGACCTTCTTTCGCGACAGTTTTTTTGTATTTAGTGCCGACGCTTCGAGGCGAGTAGTAGGAGCATCCAAGGAATTTGCAGCCGGCAGCACGTTCAGGAAGCTACCACAATGATGTCTTCAGCATACTTGGCCCTGTTGGCCGTCGCCACTGCGCTGCCAACGACTCACCACTACGACTGGTCTCTTGGCTGGAAAACAGTCAAGCCCGACGGCCTGAAGGACCGTGAGGTTGTTGCAATCAATGACCAGTGGCCTTTGCCGGTCGTCAAGGTGAAGATGGGAGACCGCGTGGTCGTGAATATGACCAACAACCTCGGCTCGCCAGGTAGAAACTCGTCCATCCATTTCCACGGACTCTTCCAAAATGGCACCAACGACATGGATGGAGCCGCAATGATTACACAGTGCCCGGCTGGCCCGTCTGCGTCATTCATCTACAACTTCACGGTTGACCAGCCTGGCACGTACTGGTACCACGCTCATGTGGAAGATCTTTATCCCGATGGCTATCGGCAGCTGTTCTTGGTAGAGGATGATGACGCCTGGTTCCAGGATCAGGTTGACGAAGAAATTGCATTCACGCTGAGTGATTGGTATCATGACCTTACAGCAATGATCACGCATGATGACTTTATGACCCTTTATAATCCTACTGGCGCTGAGCCGGTCCCCAAATCTTTCTTGTTCAACGACACTGTACATCCTAGGTGGAAGGTTCAGCCGAATAAGACCTACCGACTTCGAATCGGTAACACAGGCGCTTTTTCTTCGTACTACTTCTACATTCCGGGGCACAAGTTCACCATTGTTGAGGTCGATGGTGTGTACACCGAGCCAGCTGAGGCCGAGATGATTTATATTAGCGCAGCTCAGCGCTATTCGGTGCTTCTCCACACCACAGACTCCGTGGACGAGGTCTATCAAATGGTCCAAGTTGCTGATTCGTCTCTCTTTGATATCATCCCCAGTGATCTCCAGCTCAACGAAACCGCATTTCTGTACACGGGTTCGCCAGCTGAGGATAAGTTTGTGCTCGCCAACCACTCCTCCATCTACCATTCTGCTCCGCTGCGGAAAGGCACTAACAACCTCGGTGAGCCTATTGAGGATTTGAACGAGCAGACGTTCACGAGCGAGCACCTTCGGTTCTTCGATGACATGAACCTGGTACCGTGGGATCACGAGCCTCTTTTCGAGCCTGTCACTAAGAATATCACCCTGCACCTCGAGATGAGCAACCTCTATGATGGTAAGCCCTATGCGTTCTTCAACGACATCACCTGGACGATGCCAAAAGTACCCACCCTTCTTTCTACGCTATCGGCCCCAGATGATGCGACAGCGAACAATGCGACGATATATGGAACCGACACCCATACCTATATTCTGGATCATCACGACATTGTTCAGATCATTTTGAACAATGATGATCCAGGAAAGCATCCGTTCCATCTTCATGGTCACAACTTCCAGGCTGTCAAACGCGGTGCTCCCCAACCTGAGGACTACGTTCCTTATGACCCCAAAAACGACGACGGAAAATACCCGAAGAGTCCAGTTCGTCGTGATGTTTTCGTTGCGAATCCGCAGTCATACATTTTGCTTCGCTTCCGCGCTGACAACCCTGGTGTCTGGTTTTTCCACTGCCACATTGAATGGCATCTGACCCAAGGCCTAGCAATAGAACTTGTTGAGGCCCCCGCTCAGCTGCGACAGAACTACAAAGTTCACCCTCTATCAAAGACACACGAGGACTCGTGCAGAAGTGTTGGGATGCCTTCGAAGGGTAACGCAGCGGCCAACACGGCATCGTTCTTTGACTTGACCGGAGAGAACCGTCAGATTCGATTCCTGCCTTCGAACTTCACAGCACGAGGAATCGTCGCTCTCGTGTTCTCCATCATCTGCGCCTTTGTGGGAATGGGCTTCCTTTGCCTGTACGGCTCGACCGATATTGTCGTGGCCGAGAACCGCGAGGCCGCCAACATCATTCAGTCTTTGGAGGGTTCAGAGGAACCCGAGGGCGAGGAGGGTCATGCTCGCGGTGGCTATGGTGCCGCCTCTTAGATCGCTCTCGATCGTCAAGCACCTACATTCTTTGGGCTGCAATACATCAGTTTTTGTATAGGTTTGTATTCTTAATGAGATTATGATCGTAAAGGTAGTATGTCACTTGATCGACACGCACAAGTGAATCTGTGGGGCTGAAGAGCTCAGTGGTTGTGTCCCAACACAATTGCGCCCAGAAGTGCCACCGCAATTAGCGATTTTGGGGACCAGTGTTCGCATCGTGGATTCCTCTAATCAATGACTGCTTGTATATAAATGTAGTGTTGACAGTGCGGTGCTTCATGCGTCCATCCAACGTTCCCTTGGGCTCGTGGATGCTCTGCCTTCCTCAACAAGACCCCTACCCCAAGAACCGCTCCATTTAGTTATCTCTTCGGCGTAGGAGGACGAAGAGACAATGCTCGGTGCGCGGACAAGATTGGTCGATCGTGTCTCCGCAATCGCGAAATCTAGGACCCTGGTGCGTCCTTTCTCCTCAAGTCTTGCAAGACTGTCTAGTGTTGATCCTCAGAACCCAGAGGAGGCGCATTTGTACAAAATCAGGCCAGTGGGCCGGCTCTTTAAGGAACCTTTCGACTCCAAGCATTTCTACCTGGGCCAGCAGCCTTTATACAATGGCCCGAACTCCTCTCAGATAAGCTTCGCAAAACGATGGGCATGCGGGTTCTCCCTCGTTGGAAGTTATGTGGGCTATCTCGCCTCGGGAGTAGCCGGCATCAATGAGACTATGGTGCTCATGGGCTTTGTGGGAGTAATGCTCCCTCTACCACTCATCCAATACTACACCTCATCATACGTGACGAGAATATTTAGAGTCTATCGCACCGGCCTCCGGAAGCAAACTCTAGAGTCCATGACCACCGATGAGACTTTACTGGTTGAGAAGGTCGGCTTGTTTGGAAGATCTACGTTTGGCGTACCAATCAAAGTTGCTCGCACAAAAGCCACTAAGAAGCGCGGCGGCTGGATCAACTGGATATACACAGATGAGCAGGGGCGGACGGAAAGCATGTATGTCGAAGATAACATCGGCGGTATGAAAATGGATCGGATCTGGGGAATTGTAGAGCGTAACTCTGGAATAAACAACACTGGGCGATTTCCCTACTAGATGAATAATTTCTTTTGTACATAAGCGCATTTCGCAATGAAGAGCATTCGATGGATTCGACGAAAAAGCGGCTCTGAATCCTATCGTCGAGAGTACAAATAGTTCGCCAGTCCCATGACGAGAAATTGATAGCCTAGAAGAACGCCGAGAGCCATAACGCTATGCATCGATAGAGTGTCCATAGAAAGATTCACTATACCAGTTGCGAGGTTGGCAAAAATGAATATAGTTTCACCGAACGTGTTCGCAGAGACGTACGAAGGGGAGGGACGAAGACCCAGCCAGAGTTCTGAGGCGGCCAGAAGAGCTATGAAGCCAGCGTTGAAGGCCACGACCCAAGCAATGTAAGGCAGGTTGGCGATCCTGCGAGACGGTTCAGTTGCAACAATTAACAGGGAATAAGTGGCTTGGCCAATGACGGCCCACGTTGAAGTCTTGATGACAATCTTTTTGAGGGATGTTTGTGGCGATAAGATCTCTCGTCCGAGAGAGAATCCGAAATGAAAAATCGCAAGATACCCAGCGAATGACGCAAGTCCTTCTTTATTTTGAGAGATGAGTGAGACTCGTGGTGCTGCCAGGGCCCACTCCTGTAGACCTCCGTTCTTCAGAACGAGTTCATAACCAATAGAGAGGAAGAACGACTTAGCAAAAGTACCTCCAATGAAAGGAATTCGGTTCGTCAGCGTAAAGGCAAAAGGGAGCAAACCTAAAGTGAAGAAAAAGTTCCAGTGCACGCCGTACTCAGAGACGTGTTCCTGATAATCTAACATTTTGACCGAAGCAAGCCTAACGAGTCCGAGAGCCAAGACCTTCGACGTTTGTATCAGGCTGCTTTTCAATTCTCGGAAAAAACCAATTGAGGGGGCTTTCAGTCTCGTCCGAGCGGAGATAATGCCCATGCTGAAAACGAAACTTCCCACGCCAAGATCCATGAGCGACGTTCCCCAAGTCTCAGTTTTCGCAAAGCGGCGTGGGAATAAAGGGAAGTCTACCGCTAGAATCGCAGTCACGGTCAGCACCATCATTGCTGAGCGGTATATGGTCAAAAACTGTCTATAGGCTGCCGCAGGGGCCGAAGCGCGTTCTGGCTTTCCTTTATGCTGCTTCTGTTTCTCAGGCTGTCGACTTGTCGCTTTAGGAGCCGAGCAGAACGCGACAAATCCCACTATCGCAAGGATCGAGGCAAGGACCCCAAGCTTGTTAGCATATACAGTGGTCGCGGCTAGTACAACTGCCCAGTTGAAGATGAAGTCTGCCAGAAGTGATGAAGCGCCCCGGGGAACACATCTGGAAACGAACTCATGGACCAACATTGAGAGCCAGCATACGCCGGTCAAGCCATAGACCTCCCAGATAGAGCCGCCAGCAAAGCCGGTTACAAATTGCTCTTTGAGGAGTTTTCTGTCCATCGCGACGAGGCCTGGCCAACGGATGCCTTGTTGAGCTGTCGTCCGCTATCTGCGGCGCTGAGGGTAAGGTGTCAAAGTACCTCAGGAAGACCTCGATGCAGCTGCGCGTGAGGAAGACTAAAAAGCGTCCCTCAAATACAGTGCCCACACGATGACATTGGATTCGCCTGTGAGCTCACACTTTTGAGTGTCCATCGTAGATGAAGTCGCTGCTAGTATAGACCCTGATATATATTTACCCAAATGGGATTATTTACATCATCAGGCAGTGTGGGTGAGTGGTTATATCGACGCCCTGCTAAGGCGTTGCCCTATGGGCGCGCAGGTTCGAATCCTGCCACTGTCGGTTTCTTTTTTTCTTCTTGATGTATTCCATTTTTTTTTTTTTATCAACCTCGCCATTAAGATGGTCGAGGTCTAAACCAGTCCAGCCTGGTCATACATCTCAAAGTTTCCAGCCGCTTTTCGAAGTAGAGCTGTGCTCGGACCTCATCCTCGATATCAAGCTACAGCTCGAAGTATAGCTCTCGGGTTGGGGATAGTGGCGCATATCGATCAGTCCACCTGGGGTAATTAGAGTCAAAATGGAAGAGCCCCTCGTTGCGAAGCAGGTGTTTCGCGTGACTAGATCAGGCTCTGTACAGGAACAGAGTGGCGTGCGCACTTTTGTGGCTCCAATTGACCTTGAGCTTGATTTTTTAACACACAAATGCCACGATTTGGAAACCGTTGCCCTTGTGTGTGAAACGCGTAAGGATGTGAATGCACATTGCAAATTCAAAGAGGTTCTGCGACTTCAGCAAGCGATTGAGGCCGGTAATTGGCCTGAAGCCATGGCTTCGGGAAAGATTCTGGCCATCGGCCCGATGGCCGAGCTTGCGCTCAAAAAACAAGTGGCCAGGGAACTGTTAAGGGAACATGGGCTTTCCGTGGGTACCTGGGCCTTCATGCTCAATGACGTGAGCGATCCAGATAAAATTCTATCAGCGCTGCTGAAACCTGAGAGCGGAAGCCCTCAAGCTTCCCGCGGGGTTTTAGTGAAAGAAGTTTTGGGAAGCAGTGGCTACGAAGGCCAGCTTCAGCAACTCCTCGACCATGCTCTGAGATTTGAGAGTGTTGTTGAGGATGGGACGACTGAGAAAACATGCCGAGCTGATGTGCCATCTTATGTCTACTCCGACGTATACCTGAGAGTACTTGGCAAGTCGAATCGTATTGGCTGCATCCAGAAGCTGGAGATACTTTGCGCAAAGGTGAAAAAGTTCAATCAATTCAACGAGCAATCTCTAACAGATTCCTTGCAATCGCTTTTAAAAGCTTGCATGGAGACAGACCATATAAGGACCATCGAACTGTTGAGAAACAGTCGGCGCTTCACACAGAGCCTAGAGGCCGTGATGCCCTGGAGTCCGATTGGAAGCTGGTCTTACAACGTTTCAGGATTCAATTTTGTGGAAGAATACTCGAAGAGAAGACTCCCAGACCTACCTGCTATCTCTAGCGCCATTGAACTGGGAAGCGTGATGCAATCAATACACGACTCGTTCTCAGTCAAGGTTTCGATGCGCTTTGACGCGGAAGGGCACGCAATGCTTCCAGAATATACCCCATTGCGGGAGTTTCCACTGCGGCCCGTTGCCAAAATATGCTTAGCGCATCCAGTATGGTCAGTCGCAAGTAGTAGCGACGGCGGCTTCATTGTGGCTGGAGTCAAAGACAGCGATCCGGATAACATAATGGGTCCGAAAGGAGCAGTTCACATTTTCAAAAGGCAACAAGGAGAGTTTTGGCGGTATCAGAAACGCGTAAGTAGGCGTAACGCCCCTGAACGAATCGGGTTTCACCCCGCAAGGCCAGTCTTCGTAGATTGCACACTAGGCAACTTTAGCTATACCGATTGCGAAGCTACTGGCCTCTCCAAGTCGTTCGGCACTCCCGGTATGATTTCAAGGTATGGCCACTTCTGCTGGCATTCGGGGAGAGACGATGCGCTTTTTTATACTACTGACAACAGGGACAAACTTAGGCTGCGCGAAATCCAAAGTGGGTGCAAAATCTCCGAATGGGACCTCCCTCTCATTCCCCTTGCCATCTCTTCCAGTGAGCAGCACATTGTAATACTGACGTCTGCCATCGGAGACCTTCAGCAACATCTACTCATTTTTAACCATGAGACACTCCAGCTTAGCGACGTCAGGCTTCCCAGTTTGCCGGATGATGGAGTGTACACTGCCTTGCAAGCTTCCCGATACGACCCGCGCACAATACTCCTGGTTGGTTCCCCGAACGTAATCTTACTCCTTGATAAGTACGGGAAGCGGAAACCGCGACTGATCTTTGCGTCCAAGTTCACAAATAGTGTAGCCAAGGCTCAGTTCTGTGGTCCGATGGACAAGTACATACTGGTGACTAGCGAGGATTGCAATGCGCCCAAAGCGTTAATCCTGGACAGATTCACTGGAAAGGTCGTTCAATATCTGGAGGGCCACCGAAAGCAGGTCAATGACGTGGCATGGATACCTGCAGCAACCGCGGACGCTATGCCGGAGATAGTGACAGCGTCCGATGATACCACACTCATCATCTATGGTTAAATATATCATTGCCTACGTTATGTCTAAAGTCGAACTCTAAGGGATGCCCTAAGTCGCATCCCAATTTTTGCGAGCCTGCATTTAGTTCAAGCCCTTTTCTTTGAGCCAGTCAACTCCGCCAAACATTTTTTGGGAGGACCACTGGTCTCGTAGATTCTTCCATTCCCCTACTAACTCATGATTGGGCTGCTCGCCCCATGGATTCCGCCCGAAAAATTTCGCCCAGTGGGGCCTGCCGCCATGCGAAGCGCAAATTCGTTCGAAGTCTGAGTACCAAGCTTCAACGGGCGGATCGAACATGAAGGGGCGGTAGAGAGTCGCGTTCAAGTTCAAAGTCAGCTGCTCGTTCGTAACGCTCTTCACAGGCGCATAGGCCAACTGAGGGGAGGGATCCAGTAAGGGGCGCGTGGTGTTGCCGTAAACTGGGCCATGCCTTGAACTTATAGCCTCCTCAGTGACCTCTTTGACAAGGCTCTTAGATTCCGGCAGGGTGGTGTTGGATGCTCGAATCTCTATCGGCGCATGCACATAGTACTCCTTGCGCAATATTTCTTTCTTGAGCTCCATGAGAGCTTTGGGGCCTTCAGTTAGCGGGAGCGACCACTCGTTCACGAATTGCTTGAAAAGACAGTCCATGTTGATCTGATGGTCGCTCCTCCCCACATGCTGCACGACTGTGCCATGTTCGAATTGGTGTTCAAAAAGCCATTTCTCAACCCAGGGCGTCCAGCCCGGAACGAATCTTGCAGCTACCCACAAAAGAAACTCGTATACGAAGCGTCCTAGCCTCGTGCCATAAAACGAGTAAGGGTGCGGCCGCGCCGGTTTTTCCGTTTTGTCTCCTTGCCAGACGTAGCATTTGTTGGTGTATGGATACCACCAGATTCGATGGAATTCTGCGTCCAAAAAGACATGGTTCCAAACATTCTCGGACAAAAGTTCATCGAAGCCCACAACGTAGGCTCTAGACTCCACGTTGAAAGCCGGCACACACCTGAGAGTGGCCCGCACAATGACTCCAAAGGCTCCCAAGCCAAGCAAAACACCTCGAAATAGATCGCGGTTGATCTTATCCGACGCGGTTACGATACTCCCGTCCTCAATGACCAAGTCGACACTGACAACCTGCTCAGAAATGAGCCCATGGTAGCACGAAGAACCGTGAGTGCCGGTAGATATCACTCCTGCCACACTCTGCTCGCTTATTGAGCCCAGATTTTGCAAAGAAAGGTTCCGCTGGGCAAGCTCCTCGTTCAGATCCTTGAGCCGGATCCCAGCTTCCACTGTGACGTCTGTGTAGCCAGCGTACTTCTCTTCAGCGAGAATTGAGTTGCATTTGTCCAGGTTCAGGAGCCATCCGCTTGTATAGGTGATTTTGGACGGGGAATGCGTAGCACCTGTTGTGACGAGGTTGACGCCGTTGTTTGCGGCACTGCGCACAACACTCTGCACTTGCTCGATGGATTCAGGTTGAATGTACAGCTCTGGATACGAAACAAAGGTATTCGCCCATGGACGATGAGCGTACCCTCTTATCCCTACAAATGACATAGTGTGGAGGCTTGTAACTTATGATGTCTTGCCGCTCCAGAAGTATGTCCAGCCTGGGTAGGGAATCTTGGACCTCTAGGGCGCGACGATATGAATGCGTGTGTGCAAAGATATGTGTGTGTGCTGTGTGCACACCTGCGGTGACTATAAGTATATCGAAAAGGCGGCTATCATACGGTCGGCCTACAAAGAACTAATCAAACAAGCGCTCGGGAATCGCAAGATAAATAGCTATATTATTCTCAGTGCGAATAATCGCAGAATCAGGGAGTCCCACTACTCGGGTTTGTTGAACAGCGTCGAGAGTAGTTTCTTGGTCGCAACTGGGTCGTGAGGCCTGCTGCTGTGGGCGGCAACCCGAGGCAGCTCTGCAGAAGCATCGCCACCTGTGCTCAAGGGTTTCGCATTCTGTTTGTCCTTTGGAAGCTCAGAGTGCGAAGTTCCTCGACTCTTGGGCTCGTGCTTGCTGGTCGATCGAGCGTTTTGGGCGCGTTTGTCATGGCTGGCCTTGTTCCCTTGCTTCTTACGACCATGAGGCTGTGCGGAAGAGTCATCTTGCTGAGACGTATCCGCTCCTGGGTTCAGCTCTGGCTTGTGAGAGCGCCGCTTGCCTCTCGTGCGAGTGGAGGTGGACGAGGGACCCGTGGGAATAGCTGGACCAGAGCCGTTCTCTGAACTTGTGGATGAAGGGGGAGGAGGTGCACTGACAGCCGCAGCAGCAGCAGTAGCAGGGGTAGCAGCAGGAGCCACCATTTGTGGACCTGGGAAACCAGAAGGGAAGCTTTGGGGGACGTTTGCGTGGCGCTGCTCCAAAGAGAGATTGGACAGTCCCCGAGCAGCCTTCGCAGCCTGCCAGTCGTTGTGTGTGGATGTGGACGGCACGAGATTGGGCTTAGCCGTCTGCCGTCCACTCGAGGAGAAGCTCGAATGGACAATGTTACGCGTGTCTGTCTTTGCCGGTACACGCTGAACTTCATGGTGGCGGCTGTGAACGTATTCCAGTTGAGCTTTCGAGAAGTTTAGCACCGAGCTGGCTGGGACAGTGAGTCCCCTGTTGCTTTTCAGTTTGCCGTCTAGCTTTGAGGCAGAGCCGAACTCGAAATCCCAAACGATATCCAGCGTGGTGCTCGCAGAGGAACCGCCGTTGATACCCACAACCACGCCCCTCGAATAAAGCGGAACTTTTCCGTGATCCAGAGCTGAGACCACACGGTCTCCTAGTCTAAAGCTTTGCGACCTCAACTGGTGCTGAGCGTCCGAGGGCGAAAGCAGAGCGCCTCTTTCAACGCTCTTGATGATGACTCTCTCGAGATGAGCTGGCGGAAGAGACTGAACTTTCTCCTCCAGAAACTGGACACTCTGAGAACTGAGCTGAGTGGTCTGGGTGGGAATGAATGCGATCTTCTCAGTGTGCTTCGCCACCCAGTCCTTCATTTCCTTGACTGTATTTGAGTCCAAGTCCTTCTTGCCCTTCAAAGCGGCGGTCAAAGCCGACTTGAACTTGCTCAAATACGCCACGAGGATTGCGACGCCTCGATCGCTAAACTCCCAAGATCGGTTATAGCCCATTCGAGTGTAGCCCTCCGCCTTCAAGCTCAGGCCCTGGTGGCGCAACTGCAAAGCAACGTTCGCAGATCTGCCGTTGGACTCCACAGGCAACCTAGATGTCAGTATGATAATTGACTTCACGGGAAGCTCCAAGGACCTTGAAACCTCAGCTAGAGAGAACCATCGCAGTCGTCTGGCGTCCTCAGCCGCAACCCGTTGGCCAATGCTGAACACCGGATCTCTGTATCGCGGCACGGTTACTTCCACATCTACCGAGTGAGCGCCATTGTGCGCCTTGATTGAAGCAGGGAATCCATAGTATTTGGCGAGGAGCAGCAGCACGTGTGAATCCAAAGGGAACTCCTCTTTGAGACTCGCCACGCCTCGCTCAACAAAGCGAGGATCCTCATTCTTCACCTCATGAACCAGAAGCTGCGCGGGGATGAACAGCTCAGGCCCATCGAAATCCTTGACATACGATCCATTTTCCTCGCGCTTGAGTCCCTGAATTTGTCGGACACCAATTTGGGCCTCCGTCTCCCCAATATCGACGCCAAGCCTCTTGTATTCATGAAGGACATCGGGCAAGACCTTTGTCCAAACGAAGGAATCGTTCCTAGGACGGACACTCGTTACACGCGCTTCGCTCAGGAAAGGCCAGTTGATATAAACCTGTTCGCCGATCTTTATCTTGTGCGAGGCAGGTTGAATGTGAATGATTACAGAGTCATCGCGAGACGGCATCTCAAAGACTTTGACACCAGTTCCGCTGTCAAGCTCCCAAGTGAACGGAAGGGTCTTCATTGACGGGAATCCAGCCAGTGCACCGAGTCCCGAAGAACTGCCCTCCAGGCGCCCGTACTTGATCTTCTTTGATCCCTGCTCAACATATCTCATTACGCAAGAGCATGCTTCGATTGACGGCATGCGAGCACTTGGCGATTGATAGAATGACAGCTGAGACGGGTCGTGTAGAAACTCAATAGTCTGGCCCCTGGCATTTCTGATGGTCTCCTGTTCCGTGAGTTGCGAGTCCTCAATGGGACGGACATATTTTAGCAGTCGCGACTCATCGATGAAAGGAATGAGCACGATGGATTCCCATTCTGCCTTCTTCCCATTTCGGTCTAGCTCAAAAGTGGCTGGATAGAAGTCCTTGATCGGACTAGTTTCCTCGTGCATCAAATGATGGAACACCTGCGGGAGAAGCGGCGCGCTTCGGTCCGGCAAAACAGCCATCAGTTGTTCAAACGGGCGGAAGGGCTCTCCCAATTGGAATTCCGGCTCAAACTCATCATCACCTATGGCGCTGATGAGCTCCGTTGTGAGAGGTGCATAGTGTTCGTCATAGTACCAGGACCACGACGGACAGGATCTATAGTAATAAAACAAGACCCATTGAAGACCCTCGAGGTATCTTAAAGCTGCGTGGCGGATTTTTTCGGAGTCGTAAGTGTCGTGGAATTTTCGCAGATAGTATCGGTTCTTCCACTCGGTGAATTTCTCGTCGTACTGCTCTTTGAAGTGGGGATTTGAGGTTTTAGAGACATCATAAATTCGCAAAACGCGGAGAGCTTCCTTCGTAGGCATTGAGCCGACCTTACACTTCAATTTTCCATCGACGTAGGAGAAACCAGTTTGCTCGGCCAGTAAGGCAATGAAGTTGGGCTCTTCCGTGACTTCCAACTCAGCATTCGCATCTTCTTTCTTGAGTGCGTTCCTCATGAACTTCTTGACATAGTCGAAGGCGTCGCGATGAGCCTGCGTCAACACGATGTCTTCGTCGCCGCCGCTGGTACTGGTAGTTGAGTTCATTTGATCTGCAAACCAATTACCAATCGAGGCATGCTCCTCGAACTTTCGCGTTTGGTAGCTCTTAAGCAGGTTCATCCAGTTTTTGAGAGCCGCAAACTTGATTCTGCCGTTTTCCGAAAGATACTCGTTATTTGACGAGCGAAGATACTCCTTGTAGGTGTCGAAAATGACGGGAATGGCTCCTTCGTTAATCATCAACATCGGCAACTCGGGAAGGAAGTCATTTCCGATGAAGAACATGATCAGGATGAAGTCGTCTAGTTGGCGCTCGAAGTTCGGGGGTGTGTCCCACGGCCCACTAGTCAGCTCTAGCTCGATGTATTCTCTAGCCAAGGAGAGGTGAAGCAAGTTGAAGCGCTTCTCGCTCAGCTCAGCGCTCTGGAACTGAAGCTTCCGACCGAAAGTCACTTCCTCACGAAGCAACGAAAAGTGCGGTTCGTGCGTGCTAAGCCCCAACATAATGAGATCAGCATCCAGCCCATACAAACAGTGGCGAGTGTTGGGATCAAACTCAGAACCTGAGCGCAACTCTCTGATGTAGTTCATGATCTTGTGCTCACCTTCTCCCGGGACCTCGTGGCCACTCAGAACAATCTTGCACTCTTGCCACTTTGAATCTTCAGTGATCTTCCGCGCGATGAAGTACTTCAGGAATCTAGTGAGGTTTGCCATGAATACAGTTCCTGGAGTGATACAATTTGAGTCGAACGGATCATCGTCGAGCTCGATTCCCTTTTCAGCTGCCTCGCGGCGCTTGTCCTCGGCGTCCTTGGCGGATCGGAATCTCCGTCCGCGCTGCTGGTTCATCTTCGCCCGTGGCGCAACGCCATCGATCGCCATGAAGAAGACCTTCTTGGGCGAGATCACGCTGAAAAGATGCTCGATGTAGTTGCCGATGTTTTGAAACACCATGTCTTCGTCCAGGTGCCCTACGTTCTCCGCGTTTGCATGCGTGCACATATGCACGATGCTGTTCATATCCAGGTACATGTTGTCGAACTCAGGAATGACGTTGTCATTAACCAACTGCGAGCACAGAGGCCATCGCTGGGCGATGTACCTGAAAAATTTCGGAATGCCCATGAACAGTTAAATTCTCGTTACGTGGCAGGGCTTCTGGTAGAGAACGGTTTCCGGCAAGAAAGATGCTTTAGGCGGCGGTTATGCTGCCGCAGAGCCACGTGATCTGGAAATACAGATCCTACACATGAGACCTCCGCTTGTCAGCGCATTGAAGAACTGGCCTAACATCCAGCTCAGCGGGCCAAAGGGGGAGGAGTAATCTAAAGGCTTTGAGCAGTGTTCTGGCGGGAGTAGCAATTGTGTTCGCAGCGTGATATTTACAGTTCGGCTCCGCCGGATTTCACGCCCCCCCTCCTGTCCCCCTCCTGCCTTTTGATTCATATCTCACGTTTCTAGCCCTAACATAGATTTGACCATCGGTCTCGCGTGACGTTCCGGCGGCAGGACAGATGCCGAAGAAGGGCCACAGCCAGGAATCTGTCTTTGTGTACAAAACTGGTAGAGCAAGACAGTCGCTGCGAGACGCGTGCCTCGGCGGTCGATTTTCCAGGGCACAAAAAGAGAGCCCCAAGCTGGCGCGGCAGCGGATCAGCAAGTTCTTGGAAGCCCGGGAGCTCATAGACCAAACTGCTGAGAGACTTCAGGAACTGCATTTCGAGCACAATGTTCGTGCACTGTCAGCCCTGGTCAACACGACTGAGCCTGGGACGCTCCTGCCCGTCGTTTTTCTGTTGCGAGCGGATGTCAAGTCTTACATCAACAAGATCAGGGAGTTTGAACCTGATTGGCACACGATATCTATACATTCAAAAGAGTGTGTCAATTTGAAGGCGACACTCAAACTGATCGTAAACAGGGTGATCGAAAGCAATTCAGAGCTGGTCTCGGATAGACGGTTGACCTACGATCTTGGGGTAATAAGCGACTGGTTTGAGGCATCGGGGAAACACCGTGAGACAGAGCAAATAGTAGTGGTTGTGGAAGACACGGATGGATTTGACTCTGAGATCGTGCGCAGCTTGATCACGCACATGCATTCGTACGTTTCCAGCGCCGAACTGCGCTTATCCTTGGTGTTGAATTTGTCTATCCCCCTGCCTCTGCTTGAGGAGAGTCTTTCGCAGAAGAACATAGTAAGCATGAAAGCCAAAGTCCTCCAGGGCTTGCCGCCAGTCAACGACTTCACAGACGCTTGCTCTCTCGCTCTTCAAGGTAGCGCATCGCTACAACTAGTTTTGAGCCAGGCGCTCGTTGCGAAGCTATCAATCCATGACATCACGAGAGCGCAGACGTACCTGCAGTATGCAGTTCTTGGCCACTTCGCTGGAAACCCTCTGTGCAGCGCGAACAATCTGGAGGAGCTCCGCCAGCAGCGCGCCCTCCTTGAGAGGCTGCCATCCGTGCACCAAATGCAAGCAGCTAACCCGAGCTTTCTGGACGAGCTTCTGAGTGGCGACACTCCGATGGGCGAGCTTCCCTTCATCATCCCAGAGATGCAAGTGGGTGGCAAAGTTCTAGACATCGTGTTCGACCCCAACTACCGGCCCCTGATTGAGCAAGCACTTATGGACCCGCGCCTCTATGTGAGCTCCGAAGAGGAAATAGACCGAATGTCGGTCCCGTTTGCCGCGCTGTATCAGCTGATGAGAGAAAGCAACAGCTACGTCAACATCTTTGACTGTTACTCGGCCTTCAAGGAGATGATACGACCCATCCCCGACTGCGAGGATTGGGACCGCCAAAGTCTGGCTGTGTTTCTCGACGCTGTGACATCTTTCAAAATGATGGGTGTCATACGCGACTGCAAGCGTAAGTACGAGTGCGTCGAAAAGGTGTCGTGGAAAGGAGTTTAGTACCTTGGGTCTTTTTCCAATCGCTTAGCCCAGCAACAACTGAACAATGCGCGAACGTTAATGAAATACATAGATGTAGAAACTCTTAGAAGGCAGCCGTACTATCCGATTGCGTCGCTACTGAGGTCGCTATTAAGTGCATCATATGCCGCAAGACATTATAATGCCTCCTTAATTTTTTTTTATATCCATCTCTCTATCACCTAGAACAGACCTATGGCATATTTTGCAGCGAGTAGGGTAACGGCTGTCACGGCCGTGTAGGAGATCGGCTTCCGTAGGGACGACAGAAGGGTGTACCGGTAGGTGACATAGATGAAAGCATCACTCTGCTCACTGACGATGTTCTGGAAGTCCAATTCAACGGTTGGCCGCCCTTGGATGTCAAGATAGCTGTAAGTTGTCGAGAGTCTCGCGTTATCGTAAGGAACCTCGCTGTAGAACTCCACAGCCTGCGAGCCTTCGGGCAGGACGATCTTGGTGTGAGCTGACGCGTAGCCAATCTTCTCGGGGCCTCCAACGACCGGAACCTTTAGTATGTAGTTCGAAGAGGAGGCCTGCCGAACGAATGTGGACAGATCTGACGCCCAGCCAATGGTGAAGTTGTAGAACCACCCGCCCATGATAGGATACCGGGGGATCACGTCCAGCGAGCCGTCGTTGACAACGCTCGTGGAGACGTTGCCCACCAAGTCCACGTAGTACTCCTCCCGGGAGTCCTTCGGTAGCACGATGCGCAGCGCACGAATGGCAGCGGTGTTGAGGCTGAACCCAACCTTGGGCTTGCTGAAGTCAAGCCGGGAAAAGGGCGACTTGACCTTGGCGCCGACATTGTGGACGTCGTAGCTCTCGTCGAAGGACACAGAGCCACCCCAGTGCGACACCCAAACAGTTCGGTTGAGGTTTTCAACAAACGGCTGGGGAAGCGGGTTCTCGAAGCGCAATGCGAGCGGCCTGACCTCCAGCGCAGGCACGTCCTTCAGCAAGCCGAAGGTGAAAAAACCCGTCGCGTCGATGCCGGCCGCAGCGGTCTTGTCTTCGCTTCCCAGCAGCTCGTACTTCTCCGTAGGGAGAGAGGTCTGGCTCTCCTGGTTTCTTGTGTTGTACACAGAGACGTAGTTCTCCGTTCCGTTGTACAGCATCCACTGCTGGTCTGACTGCTTAGCCTCGGCCGGGTAAGGCTCGGTGCCCCTTGAGAAGGCAAGCAAGGTTCCGAACTGGACCTTCTCGAGCGGCTGCAGCGGCCGGAGGAGCTCGATCTCGTACGACTGGAACCCCGCCAGCAGGTGCTGATCTACCTTCCGGACAACGAGCGGGTTACCGTGGATGTCCTTAGCGGCAAACTTGGCGAGTCTGGCAGCGGCGCTGTCGGGCAGAACAAAGAAGTAGCTGGACGCATCTTCCGTACCGACATTCTCGATCTGCAGATCGACGCTTTGATGCACGTAAGGATCGGCCACGCTGATAGTCCGGAGAACGTTCAGGTTCTCGAACTGTTGAGCATTCGCGTCGACGCTGGCAAAGACAGACTTCGCAAGGGAGCACAAAGTGAGCGCCAGAACGCCAAAATTAGCCCTCATCTCAGCAAGTAGTCCAGGTCACTGCAGACAATCGAAGGCACCCACACTACTTCACCCACGCCAGGTAGGTGTCAGTGCCCCGACTTACCGCTGCCCATACTCGATGCATCGCTAAACGCGTGCGACAGCCATTACCAACGCCGACGCGAATCGAACCCGCTCAGGAGGAAGAGAGTGCAACGGCCCTGCCACGAGGTACGGCCAAAACTCAGCTACCGCCGGTGCCTTCTTTTGGGGCTATCGCGACAAGGGTTACCGTGCCATAGTTTACGCGAAGATCAGCGCGTGCGCACCTGGAAGAAAGGAAGATGAACGTATGGGGGACCGAGAAATAGCTGCAAATGACACAATTGACAGCCTGATCGCGTCTTTCGGCGCCGCCAAGCAAGCTTCGATGGAAGTGAGCTTCCCCGAGCTCGATGACTCTCTATACGACGCGAATCCCGATCCCCCTGCGTACGGCCGCCACGAGCCAGAGACGCACGTATCGCCGCGCCGCAACACGCGCCGCAACAGCCACATCCTGGCATCGCTACATCGCGAGCCGGATGAAACACACTACCCATCGGAGCTAGCTCAGCGTCTCGATGACATGCACGTCACCGAGCTAGACCCGCACGAACGCGTCAGCGAGCTGTGCTCTAAAGAGTTAAATACCAACGAGGACTCACCAACTCTTACCGATCTGCTGTTGCCATCACCGGTCCAGCTCAACCAAAAGTCGCTCATGAGGGGCACTGGCGCGCGAATGCATCCGATTCTACCCCTAGGTTCAGAGGATGAGGAGCCGCCTGAGCTACCCAGAGCCCCTTTCAATTCGGACTCCACCCTGAATGGTGACAATGTGCTCGAAGAACCTACAGCTTGGCCAAGCAGTGGGGTGGATGGACTTCTGAAGCAGGAGTTCAGTGACAAGCTCTCGCTTACGGACTGGAGAGCTCTCGAAAGAATATGCTCGTTCATGGATATTCAGCTCGGCGAGGAGGTAAGTTCGCAGTCGTGCTACAATAGCCAGGATGTTCGAGACGCTGCGTCTGCGCTGAGGATAGCAGAGCCGCAGGGTGCTCTTCGAGACTGTTTGCTCAACGTTGGACTTACTTTGCCCAACTATGCTAAGAACGCGCGACCGTGGTCGGCTGCGTTGAGCGATCTCCGACACGAAGTCGAAACTGAAGAGCACAAAAAACACGTTCGAGCGCGCCAGGAAGAGCAAGCAGAGCTCGCCTTGGCCCTGTGTGCCGTGAACATCAAGCGCGAGTATTTCCAGCGATATAGAGTCGCGTACCAGGACGACATACAGCGTCCTGATCAGCAGTTGGCGGGCTACACCGCCCTCGCTGGGAAGGTGAAGCTGCAGTACCTTCGAAAGTGGCGTTGTGAAGTCCAGGAAGTGCAGTCTTTGAGTCAAAGTGCCGCACAGATGGCCAATTTTGGAGCTGCAGGGAGGGCGTACGCGGCGTTGCGGCAGGGCTTCTTTAGTTGCCGTCTAATGGCTTTGGAAGCCGAGGCCTTTCACAAGCAGAGGGTCATTGAGACTTACACCCTCTTCTGGAGAGACAGGTCTCGCAAAGCGGAAAGAGTTTCCCGTCGGGCCGCATCTATCAGCAAGTTTGGACGCTTGCGGCCCTGTTTTTCACGATGGAGGCAGTTGTCGCGAGTCAATGATGTGTACCGTAGAAGAGACCGCAATTTGAAGAGCCAACTACTTCGAAGCATGTCTGCACAGGTGCAAGCTATTAGGTCGCTGGAGCGTGCATCCATCAGCGTAAGGATCAAACAGCATGTGCATTTGTGGCGGAAGAAACTGGCAGGTTCAGTAGAAGTATCGATGAAGGGGGTTAGCTTGGAAAATCACCACACTATGAAACTAGCCTCTCTGTGGTTTGGCAAGTGGAGACGCGAACACAAGCTTGTAGGACTTACTAGGGAGAGAGAGCGGCGTTGCAAAGCGCAGAACCTGGGTCTCTGGCGCAACGAACTCCTCGTGGCTCAATTCAAGAGCTCTGCCTCAGCGCAGCTAGCAAAAAGGGCACTGGCGACGTGGCGCTCGAAGTACCGTCGTGTCCAATATTCAAACCTTCAGCTCGCGAGCGTTGCATACAAAGAAAATGCTTCGGTTGCACGAGCCGCCTTCCGGGAAATCCGGGCTAAGTGGAGAGAACAGAGGCACACCTATTTAAAAGCCGCTGAGCTCCGAGACAAGCTACTGAAACAACGTGGCATGCTAAAGCTGAGAGCAGCTTTGCAGAAGGTTCGGCAAGAATCCTCCAAGGTGGTGACATACCGCACTCGAGCGTTGAAGAAGATCTCTTTGGCCAGAATACGCGCCTCCAGTCGATCTCGCCAGGCTTCACGACTTCGGCGTACGACGGTCAGATGCAGCGAAGGAGCTCAGTCCCGCAGAGCGTCGCATGTGGTAGGTCTCTGGCGGTCAAAGGCGGTGTCCATGATTCGGCGCTACGAACAGGTGTCCCAACTCACTAATAGAGCTAGTTTGGCGGCGGTGTTGGACTCGTGGAAGAAGGTAAGACAAGACTTGCTGATGCTTGAGATCCGCTCTAGGCAAGAACGCGACTTCTTCGCTCTTCGTAAGGGGTTCCGTCTCCTGCGGGAGTCGCACCTCCACAATGAGGAGATCGAAGAGGCCGCGAACTACGTCTATACTTCGCGACTTGCGTCTATATTCAAGAGCAAGTTGCGAAAATGGCTGCACTGCTCCATGGCAGTTGAAAACTCGAAAGTGCAGGCTCACAGCTTCGCCGGCCGGGAGCAGAAACGCGCTGCCCTAGAGATCTTGCAGAAGTGGCGCGATTCAGTCCGCGCCAGCGATGAAACAAACGTCAGCCTGGTGCTCGCGCGGGGCTCTGCACGCGCTGGCGCGTCCCCCACGCAGACACCCCGGCGCAGGCAGCCGATGAGCCCCGTGGCGCTCGAGAAGTGGACACAAAGCCGTTTGACGCCGCGCAACGCGGCGGAACAGCGGCCATGGACGCCTCTGTTCCGGCAGCTTTCGACTCCACAAGCCGCGACGCTGAGCGTTGATGAAAATATCAGGTCGGTGGAAGGCACACCGACAAGACCTCGGAAACGGTAGTCTTCTATACGATGCTGGCAGGACTCAAGCGACGCATCCCGTAGCAAAGTTGAAAAATGCCCGAGTCAGTCAGAGCTGCACTCTTCCCGCGCCGCGGCGAGGAGTCGCACGCAGACTGACTGTTAGTGTATATGGACAGAGACCGAGTCAGATCCCACCAATCCAGAAGCGAACGTGTATAAATAATTTAAGGAGATGATTATGTATAGTCGCGAAAGCGTCATATCCAGCCTATTTGTCCTCGAAGGTTGTGTTCTCGGGCACGGCGTAGATCGACACGGAGGGCACGTTGGGGTCGCGAAGGAGGACGTACATACCGTCGTCGAGCCCAGCGAAAACGTCGACGAGCGACTTCACAATGCCCCAGCCGTTGCGCAGGTTGAGGTTGAGCTGCTGGGCGAAGGTGGCCGGGTTGCGCGTGAGGACCGAAACAATCTCGTGCGACTGGTTGTCCTTCGAGTTGACACGCGAGACGAATCCGATCTTCATTGCCGGCAGATCCGCCAGCAGAGTGCGCGTGGTCCACTGCGACAGCTTGTTGAGGTTCTTCTTCATTTCCGCCGCCACGATCGCGCCGGTGTGGGACGCCAAGCGGTCCTTCCACTCCAGGCCCTTGGAGCCGCCGTACTCGTTGAGCGCGTAGACGTTGGCGAGCTCCTTCACGCCGTGGCGGTCCACGGCCGCGTTGATTTCCAGGCGCACGACGAGAGGAATCTTCTCCGCCTCGGGGTTTCCCTCGAGGTTGAACTCCTTGTAGATGTAGCCCTTGGGCAGCAGCGGCGCGTACTCGGGCTCGTCGCCCGAGGAGAACGGGTTTGGCTTCTCGAACTTGATTCTATTGTCTTCGCCGGGCAGCACGACGTTCGCCTCGAAGTTCAGATTGATGTAGCTCGCCTCGAGGGCAAGCGCCGACGCCGAGTCGATCTTGCTGTCTGTGACCTCTGCGGGCGGGTACATCGCGTTTTCGTCGACCGACGGGAGGTCGATGGCGCTGTTGTCGCGCTTGTCGAAGTAGATGCTGCCGTTTTTCTTCGTGACGATGACGTCCCACGGGTGGTTCGACTTCGGCGCGCACATGAGCAGGGCCAAGATGGCGTCCGTCGCGTACACGCGCGGCGCGCCGGTCGAGGGCGAGGCCTCGCTGGCGACCTGCTTGATGATCGGGTCCTCGCTGGTGCTGACGTTGTACTCCGTGACGTCGACGCGGCGGAGGCGGCGCGCCGACAGCAGCTTGTCCATGTTGCGGTCGAACATCTGCACGAAGCCGTACTTGCCGAGCTCACGGCTCTCGGTGACCTCGTAGCTGAGCTTCTGCAGCTCCGAGAACGAGTTCGTCTGGATGTGCTTCCAGTCGGCGCCGATGGGCACGCTGTGCTTGCGCTGGCGCGACTTGTCGTTCTGCCAGGGCTGCTGGCGGCCGCCGCCACGGCGCGAGTGCAGCGTGGCCGACCCGACGGTCATGGTGCGCGGGCCGCGGTTGCCCATCGGCCAGCGCGACGCCGGCTGGTTCGCCGCGGCCGCGGCGTGGGCGCTGGAGATGGCCGCGTTGGAGACGGAGCGGCCCTGGCTCGTGG